>DWKC01000600.1:0-12142 GCA_018249195.1 Racta chiria
GAATAAATATTAAAATATTTGAAAAACATAAAAGTGAAAAAACCTGATGGACACCGAAACTATTAGACAGATTACAAAATATCAAATAAAGCACAGCACAATGCATGGATCCTAAAATTTATTTATATTAGGTATTGCATAACAATCAAATTGCAGTAATTTCGACTTTTCATGCAATATCGTGACTTTCATTAAGTGAGCTCGATGTTCATATGATATAATAAATATTTTGAATTTGAATATAAAACTCGATTTACTCCCATTATGAATAAATCAAGTTAAAGATAAGTAACTAGGACGATACTTAGGAATTAGTATCTTAATACTAGTTGAGTCGAGTTATCATGTTTATTGTTCATGTGTTGTGTTGTTTGTTGTGGCAGTCAGCTTGTCAGTCAGCCATTAATCCAATATTTGTGTGAAAGCATTATAATAGGTTGTCAGCCCAATCTGGTTCCTGCCGAGTGGCTGCTGACGAGGTGAGCTTGCAACTACTGACACGAATAAAATGATCGATTAGTTTCTATTTTTACCTGGTCGTCGTCGTCGGTAGCGCGCGACTTGGCTGCTTTACTAAAATGTGTGTACTGATTAACATCTGCCAAGCGCGAGTCGGCCCCGTTAGTTTAACTTAAGGTACAAACATGTGAGTTGTATTAAGAAATATCATATTTTCATTCAATTTTACTTTTATTATTTGTTAGCATAATAAGCAATACACTTTGTAAATCATTTGTTTAAAGTGTATTGTGTATTACGGTTCAGAAGATAGCGGAATGAGGCTGATGTAGGAAGACTGGAAGAGCAGGGTGACGTAAGAGGTGACAGAAGTCAGCTGCTACCTACCACCCGGTAGGGCTAGGTGAAATGATTATTATCTTTTTGTGAACCGTCTGGCCGGAGACCACCCTCTTGTCTGAGTCAGCCGCCAAACGATGCGTTGTGCTCCGGCTGGGGGAGTGAGAACCAGTTGTACTATTTTTCTCCTTCCCGCCCTTCAGTCCTGCTCCTTTCCATTCTTCTTGTGTCACCCATCCTGAAGGGGCTTGTTGTTGGTATGTCTATTTCAGCGATGTACCGCTTTCCTTTTTTGTCTTCCCCGCGCTTGCAGGTCTATTACTTCCTTCCTGGCAAATTAAAAAAATAAATGCAAAAACTACTTACTTATAATATAAGTAAGTCACTTGTGGTGCATGATACTTAATTTTTTCCATTTTGTCACGCGGAGGAAACTAATCATTTTAAATATAAGAAAACTACGTCGGCAGGACGAAACAAAGTTATAACATGCATAAATCGATATATCAGCACAAAATACAAAAGAGTGGAAGTTACCCGCTACACACAAAAAGCAGCAATAAGTTAGGTTTGTCTATTGCTGGACCATAAAAAAAGAAATAAAAACCATAGACTGTTGAGTTATTTTTTGTTTATATCGCATTAATTATTATATTCAATTATTTAATAATAAATAATAACTATCTATTTATTAGTATAGTCTTATCATATAATATCATCATACACATAATAAATCTGTAAATCGTTGCCAGTACACGGAAGATATATGGGAGAAACTTTAATTTGGTATTTGGTATTTTTATTGAAATCGGTGCACGAATAAAAAAGAAATGACAGTTTAAACAATTCCGTCTATACAAATTAAGCGCGAACTGAGTTGCAGGCATAGCTAGTACAAGATAACATGACGGGGTTCTTACCACCATCTTGTTGGCTTGGGTACCGGCAATACGATATAGGGCCGTCTCTTACTATAACAAACAATACTGCACTTAGAGACGGTGATAGAGGCCCCAGGTGTAACAAATTGTAGTTCCCGAAGGTCTGAAGTGCTGTATCGAGAATAGACAAGCTATGGTATAAATCGGGTTACCAATTTCAAGCAAAATAAAGGTGTAAATAAACGGCGCACGTTCGAATATAGGAACGCAAATGTTACGGTGTTTCTTAGTTTTGTGCTAATTTCCGTGGCACTCGCACGATTCTTAAACAGGTCAGTTTATGGTATGCTGTACTGACTGCTGTAATGGCGCTAGTTCCACACGTTGCAGTAGTTGTGGGTAAATCGTATTCGGGGTAATCAATCCCGCGGTACATTATAAGGTTCGCTGAAGGCACGCAACTTATTGTGTGGTGTATAGCCAACGACGATTGAATCCTTTAGATGCCAAAAGTAATGCATTCTGCCGCCAAAAGATCTCACGCGGTGTCCAATATAAGGTCGATTGGTGTAATATTCTGCCAGAAAGAGTACCTGGAGTTGGTAGTAGTGGTTAGCGGTGGAGTAGTTGGTTAGTAGTCGACGGGTGTTACCTAACGTTTTGACAGACATTCCTTCGTTGCAGTTACTATAGTTTATTGAACCTTCATTGTTAAAATATATTTCACACTTGGGAAACTAACATCAGTATTCTTTTCGCGACTTAATCACAGAAATGGCGAAGGTTGCCGGCGGGAGTTGTGTTCGACGGAGGGTAGGGCACATTAAAGGCCACGACAGTGCCTTTGTTTCGCTTCATAACCTAATGAAGTACCGTAAGCGCAGATATAGGTAAATGAAATACCTAATGGATCGTAACTTTTTAATGAGCGTATTTTAATATGAGCTCTCGGAAAATAGTGAAAACACCATCGATTTTAGCATAATAGTTAGTCAGTTTTGTACAGTTATGTGTGTCTGTTTTAATACACTAATGCTAGATTTTTCATATTAAAATGCGAAGCAGGGAGTACCAAGTTGCGGTCAGACATTATGTTGGAATATATTGATTAATATCTGCATTACCAATCGAGAAAATCTATTTCATGTTATGTAGGACATGTTATAATGTAATTTATATTTGTTTATAGAAACCCACACGAGTTTACAATGAAATATTGAAATTAGAAGTATGATAGACTGCGGCTATAGACCGCCCAAGCACGTGACAATCATTTCTTTGAATAACTGTCAATGCGAGGCCCTTCTTTAGAATACTGTTAAATTCATACCTTTGGTGCATGTAGGTTCACAATTATCTGGGAATAAGAACCAGTATATAAAACCGTACAATTTGTCTTAATAATTTAATATACTGTTTACTGGCTAGGATAGTGCCACGGATAGACTCAAATCCTCCAGTCTAACAACGCTTCAATAAAGTTTGTCAGTTCCAAGCCCTTATCGGATCGCGCACTGAATGCCGTTAAATGTTTTTTAAAAACGAAGGTTTATGGGAATGTAGATATGGTGACTCTGTTGTCTCGCCTGTGCTGCTTCATAGAAGACAAATTGACTAAACTACATTTAGTCACACAATTTATTTCTACAATTGTACTTAAGAGCAGTAAGTGCACGCTTTATAAGAGCCGAGACTAGTGTTCGGTTAGCATTAATTTTTTAAACGTTTATTAAGTGTAAGCGATAAGTTTGACCCAGTTAAGGTATCAAACATCGCGTTAACCGCTTCATGATCATGAATAAAACGGAGCCAAGTTAATAAACTACAGTTTGGGAGGTTTTCGGTCTCGCCCTTGTGCGCTAGAACTTGCAAGGTTTCTCTCAAACGAAAACAGTCGACGAAAGGCTTCCCCGACCAGTGTAGCAACACGCGGTGTGGCGCGAGTGTGGCGAGCGTCGGGTTACCGGCCAGCTGCCCCCACGGTATTGTCGTAAGAGCTCCATGTCGAACAATGCAAGGAAACTTATTAAGAGGGTTGACATCTTGTCTACGTCACAATACTATAGTATTGGTCTATTTTATAAATGTCTTTATATGATGTCTTAGCTGAGCCTGCAACTACGTCGGCGCGGAATTTGTATAGACGGAATTCTTTAAGATGTCATATATATTTTATGTGTGCACCGATTTCAATAAATACCCCTACGTATAAATCTAAGCTTAGCCCAATACATCAGTGAAAACCGCGTACAAATCGGATCAGGAATTCCTGAGATTAGCGTGAACAAAGGCAAACAGATAAACAGACAAAAATTCAAAAAAATGGTTGTTTTGGGTTATATTCTTACTACAAACATCCCCCCCCCCTCCTATAAGTTTCTCCCATAAATGAAATGATTATTTCGAAGTGTATTTGTATGAATCAATAATTAGAAATTTTACTCACTTCTAGGATTTTAACGTTTGTATTAAAAACCGCCGGCGATACAATACTTGTGCAATATTAGATTGACACAAGTCTCTCACTTCTTACATGAGCTACGTTCAACAAAAGTTAATGCCCGTAAAAAGATGTCACAATTTTTTTTAATATTTTAAATTTTTAGTTTTCAAGTATTAAGTTAAGCCAGAGCATGTTATATTATTTTGTTCAGGATAAAAATATTAAACATTAATTAACTCTGTCGCCGTAGATTGCCTCATACTTATAGTTGAATATATTTATATAATTTCTTGCATCGAGTACTCCACCATTACACAGTGCTATATTCAAACGATGTGTACATTAAACATTTCTCAGAAATAAAAAATAAAGTATCCTGCTAAGGTTGTATTAGTATGTTAGTGGTCTCCGGCATCGGGCCGATTGGACGTGCCATACGTGTGAGTCACGTAACGGATACGCTGCTTACTGAAATTAATGTCTGTGCTTGATGCATTCCACTTTACTGTGCTTCACTTTGAATAAATAAATAAATATCTTTGGACAACTCAAACGCGGCCAACTAACCACAAACCAAGCACCACGCGCTGCGGTGATCAGACAACTTATACAACATATATAGTTTTAAATATATACATAGATAGATATTTTTTACATCCAGACACCCAGAACAAACATTACTGTGCATCACAGACAAGTTTGTTCTGGGTGGGAATTGTACCCACGACCTCAGGCTAAGTCAGGTTAACTCACCACTAGACCAACAGGCCAGTCAAGTCCAGGAATACTTATATTTCGAATTTGATATTTTGACGTTATATTTGTATGGGGCTTTGTTCATGTGTCTGGCCAGTAGTGACGTGTACGCGTGAGGTTGTGTCCGCATTCTTCAAGTCGAGAGTGAAGTGCTTCTTCTTAGTTAAATTTCAAAAAGTTAAAGCGCTTTACTAAGTTTTAAGTTTAAAGCACTTACTTAAAATATAATTATTTTTGAAATTAAAACCAAAGTTAAGTAAGTTTATTTAGCGCATATTTCTTGGAATATATCTGTCAAGGAGTTTTCCAATATTCGCTTTACAATTATTTGGTAAAACATCTGTGTTCCAGGACGTCGTATAAATAATACTCAGTTACGAGACTTGTTTCTGCTTTATGTAAAAAGATATTCTAAATAAAGTGGAATGTAACTTGTTCATTAAACTTGACTACAGTTATTTGTTTTAACAAATGGAAAGCATTTATTTGTTTGTTTTATCGAACTCTCCAAAGTTAAAGTTTTATACAACTTATTAAATAAATGTGATAAAATACCATTATGATTTATTCAATGGTTTACAATATTAGATAAACGAATGTATTGACGTAATAAAGTTTCTAAAACAACATAAATATAAATATGAGTATGAACTCAAAAAGTCGTAAGTGCTACTAAGCAAGATGTGGTCAGTGCAGTGTGTCGTGAAACAACAAAACACAAACAAACTAGACGTAAAGTCACTAATGTATTACAGTCAAATGTCATCTGTCATCCTTACAACAGTTTCTCAACGCCACCGCAGTTCAGCCGTGACCATTATCGTCAGTAAAATCGTGAGTACCGATAACAAAGCAATGTATGCCATCCACAAAACCTATTTATTTCGTATGTATATTCGTTATTGAGCCATTTCTTATTTTATTAACTCGGTACATAATTGATTACTATCTCAGGTAAGATGTAGAGCTTCGAAACTGTGGATCGATTATTTATTGATATTCAAGAATGCAATAACAGCATCATCGTATGGTATGTTATCATCAGTGCCAGTGGGATCAGTGTGGTATCAGGGATACATAGGTTACATCCAGAAGGGCCGTGACTTTAATCGAATTTTAAATGTTTAGTAGAGAAGTTACCACAGCGTTATTTGGCTTCATGACACGTAATTAACTTATTCATAAGCTATTCGAATCTTTAATTTATGTTGACGGAGGCCAGGCAATAAAGTTGCCACTTGCAACTTAAATACATTAACGGATTGTTTGTGCCTTCAGATACGAATGTTGGCGAGGTTCCAGATTCCGTTCAGATTTCCGCGATCAAGTATCTCTCCAGCTGAATCACTATCGAATCACTTGTAAATACATTCAATTGTTTATGTTAACAAGAACTTTCTGAACTGATATACAAATTAGACGCTTTACCTTTCGATTTGTAGGAACCTACTTTTAAAAGTGAAATAGGTCAGAACTGGAAAGAGGTTAGATAAATAAAATTTACACAGATCTCGGCCAAATTACAATCGGTGCTACACTTTATACAAAAATGCTGAAAGTTCATTAAATACTTGAAACATAAAAAACGACTCGAATGTACAATATTGGTGTTTGAATTATAAATGGTACCTTGTATATATAATACTCTAGCTGCTCCAGTAAAGTTTGTTCTGCCCTATACATGATCAAGTCCGTCCCTATACATGCAATCCCGCGAGAATCAAACCGTTGTGTGGGATATCTTAAGAGTAACCTCTGTGTATAATCTACAAATGTGCCCAATTTCAGTGGTCTCAGAATCTCCAAACTAATTTTAACCTGTTATCCCGCGGGAATGAGACCATTTCCAGGGGTAAAAAAAAAGTCTTTATTTTGTCGAGGACTAATTTCTATACAACAACAAAAAGTTTCGTCAAAATCCATTCAGTAATTTTTGTGTAAACACATATTTTTGACTTCTGTTACTCGTGTGAAGATCTTGTGGAAGTTTATTTATAATGAACAAAATCGATCCCTTTTTACAGTGTTATTAAATGTAGATTAAAAACAATGTTCAGTAAGTAGATATTTTGTAAATACGCGACGTTATCAATACCATCGTTCACAAAACAGTTTCATGTTGGACCGTAGGTCGATCCCACATAATTGGATGTAACTAACAATATTGGAAAAGCTTTGAAACTGGTATATTTATTTGCTTCACCTTTTACCAGTCGGTATAAGCTTTCTTAGACAGCGATTTGACGAAAGCGATAACAACGCCACCACTTAATACCATTCATAACACGAAAACACGCGATCTTAACCAAACGCGAGCTTTGTAGAGCACACTTAACGAGTTGACTGGCCTGTTGGTCTAGTGGTTAGTAAGCCTCGAGGGTCGTGGGTTCGATTACTACCCGTCATGGACAGGAATATTTATTCTGTGTGCCTGGGTGTACATATCTAAATAAGTATGTATGTATGTATATCAGTTGTCTGACCACCAAGGTACAAGCTAACGCTCAGTTTGGGTTCAGAGGGCCGTATGTGAGTTGTTGTTAGATATGTATTTATTTATTTAGTATTATGAATATGTTTAAAATGTGGCTACAATGTGCAAGGGGTCCACCTCCAAGGAACTGACAATATCGTCACAGCAATAAGTTGTCACGAACATAAGCTGTAATTAATGAAACTAAAAGGTTTAGTTCAACACAATAATAAGACTTGCACGAGTGATGTTTTGGGTGTTGGCTCATTTTCGCACTCCGTATCCGTACCTGGACTCAGCCTCTTCTCTATCCCGATTCTTTATTCAAATACATTTACCTAATAATGTATCGCGGCCTTGGATATTTCCTACTTTGGAAAACTTTTATAGTTAAAACTGTTTAATACAGAACATTTAACAGTTCTCCAACACTTGTCACAATTATTGCAATTATTTAAAGCATAAATGACTACAACTATGAATTGCTTCATATTCCCTCATTTCGCTGATCTAATTTGCTGGACACAAGCTTCCCTCCAAACGGTTCAGTGGGTTAATTATTGGGATTATAAATGTTTAAAAGCTATTAATAACGAGGCATTGCAGTTAAACAAGCATGCAATAGTTAGATTAAGGGTAAATGGGGCCTAGTGGGCTCTACAGGACGTCGGGTCACATTCGGACGTTGACACTCCTTACTTGTGCCGATGTGGTCTTCGAGTATACTAGACAACTTGTTAATCATCGGTCAATTGATGACGATCGAGTTGGTGGCCGCTCACGGAATAATGGTCCCTCGAGGCATTTCAGCGAGAACATCTACCAGCTAAAATAAATTAAACCGAGTATATATCAGTTCCAACCACCTCCACCACCCGCACTCTCCAGTCGCGATGGAGTAGGCTCTACCATCTACCGTGTTCAGCGGTGGAATATTAATAAGTTGAAGCCAAATATAAAAGTTGACAATGTGACCAAATGCTAGAATAGATGCGCCTCGTAGTGTTACAACGGAGTTTCGTTTAGAGTAGTGTCATAAAGTAATGAACCAAGTAGAGCGCTAGATCTACCACAATAACTTAAAACAACTCCATTTTGTTGTCGGAGTTTTTTTTTGTTGTTTTTTTATTTATTTATTTAATGGGACAGTAGCTGCAAATGCAGACAAAACTTTTAGTAACTTGTTCCTAATTGTGTATTTGACGAGTCCCTGTGGAACTATCTAAAATGACTCAATTTCTAATGGCTACCTAAATATCTGAATTTTGCAAATTTATTTGACTACGATTCGATCGAGATTTTGATAAACCAGTAACTGGGTTCATTTTGGTTCAGTTTCCTTCACCATAGCAAGTGATAATCAACTTCCGATACGCACATAACTTTGAAAATTAGAGGTGCGAGTAGCAGGATTTGAACCCGGGACCTCTCGTGTAAGAGACCAACGTTCCAACCGTTGAGCTATCACTATATACACAGGCATTAATGAAATCAATCGGTCGGAATCATAATTACATCTAAAGAATATCGTTAATGTGTTTATTTCGTCGACTAGCTGCACCCGGCGCGCGCTACGCATATTATAAAAAACTAATTCAAAGGAAGATCAGTATATATAAGAATACATTCTTTTTGATTCTGTTTATAGAAGTGCTGTTGGATTTACAAAATTTTTTGTTCGTCTGTCTGGTGCTTAAACAAATAAATCCGAAGGTTTTCCGACGCGTAAAGTTGTAAAATATTGTCAACTGTAACTCATCCTTGTGTCCGGTCGATATAACTTTGGTACCAAAACCTTTTTCAGAGAATTCTGAACAAGTTGCTACAGACATCAGTGCTCCATCTCCTACATTTCAGAGTCCATAAAGATAAATAAACAAACATTGTTTATATATATATATATAACTGTAAACGTTCCTGTATATAGGTACGGACGTACCCTCTGCTTTTTGTTTTGAACAATCGCCAGTATCGTTGTTTGTATACGCGTCAGATTAAACTTATCGTTGTTATCTGAGTTGATTGCGGCATCATTCACTCTAGTGGCATCATCGTTTAAATGCCAGTCACAGTAAAATAAGTAGGTAGGCGCTTACCTTTTTTTTTAACGTGGGGTAATCCTCGTGGTTTCGTTCCGTCGTGAGGCGATGGACAGGTTATGCAGGACTCTTACCGACTAAAACCCCCACGGGTGTTCGTCCCGACACTATTGGTCAGGGTCATTCTTCCGCGAGGTAGGCACCTCCTTACCATCAGCTAACATTCTCTGCTAGCCAGTTAAGAAATTTGTATTCGTTATCGACGCTCCAGTTGAACTAAATAAGACTAAATGATACATTGAACGTTTTTGTTGCGGAAGCCATTTGGATACTGTTATATACTTAGATATTGTTCATGAAAATAAAAAGTTTATATTACAATTCCGTCGCGTCACAGACGCTAAGCCGGAACTAAAGTCTGAAGGGAAACATTTCCAAATGGACACGTGAAACCCCCCTTATTACTAAGCACGGGTTAAGATAGGCACTTGCATGGTGTAATGTGAAGCATCGTGTGTCGTGTCTGCTTCCACCGCATTGTGCAGCTTCCTGCATTGCTATGTTTCCGGCTTATAAAAGAACTAGTGTGATTAACGATACGAGTGACGTAAATAAGAGCAGAGGGTGGAGCTTCGCCTAGTTTGTGGCGTGTCGTGTTACATCATTAGGTCCCTCGCTTCATTTGATAACAAAAACTGAATATAATTAATTAAAAGGTGTGTCTACAGTTATACAGCAATATGCATTTTGCAGGTTGGATATAGCGCACCGCTACTGACAGACAACGCATGGCCCAAACCAGAAGAATTAGTACCATGAATCCTTTACACACAGTTTCCTTATAGATATATAATGCGTTAAAGTACTGTTTAATTTAATTTAAATAATTATTTTTATTTTAGTTATAAAACCTTAAGTTTGTAAGATTATGTTCACATTTAAGTAGCGCCTGAGGCAAAGGAATCTCAATTGCTCAAAGCAGTAATACTACATACGCTAACTACTTTATGATTGTTTTAAATGTACCGTGTGTCGTTACGACAAACTGTGTGATCGTCTTACTTGCCCTGGTACAAAGTTTGAAATTTGTACCTGGACACCGGCGCAATCGAGTACTTATGAAGGATATTTATCCCCGAGATATAAAGGAGAGATAAAATGGATTAGTGAATTATTTGAAGTAACACCGGACGCAGAAATGACTAAGGATATTTTGCCCTTGGGTAGCTCACGTTCTTTTATCAACTAAAAGAGACCTCATGATTTTCAATCGGCTGAACAGATTTTCTCAAATCGTAGCTAAAACACCCGATTGAACTACTTTTCAAACGAAGAAACTACAACAAAATCGGTTCATCTATTGGGAAGCTGCCGCGCCACGGACATACACAAAACTTTTTGTGCCAGGTGTAAATAAAAAGGTTAATATTACTTTAATTATACTTAGTAAGTAATTACAATTGGATTACTCTCATTGCATGTCGTTTCTTACTTTTACTATTGCAAAACCAGTTCTTGCTAAGGCACATGGACTACATAAGTAGTAGACCCTACATCTCCACGTCGAGGGCGAACTGTTTCTGCCAATACATTACACCAATTATCTTGTATTGTGCCGTGCGTGAGGTATCCGTAGTTGTGATTAATGATATGGCGCAATTTTGAATCGACCAATCACGGCGCATTATTTTGACGCTTCTTCTCCCTCTTTTAGTTTGGCTCTTTAGTAGTAGTAGTATTTTTTTTGTACTAGAAAGCTTTGTTGTCGTTGGTAACGCATCTCTGTGAAAACATACATGTAATGCCATCGACACGATTCAATGAACGACGAAGTTTAAAATTCAAACTGAATTCTTAGTTTCCTGAAACAGTTTCTTTGTATACTTGTACCGCCGTCACTGTTTGATATCAACAGAACTGACCAACAATCAGATACGAACAATGAACGCCAATAATTGTTTCAACCGGTTCAAACAGCTTCATGTATTTTCATTCTATGTAGATCATCATCCTGCCCTTCTCCCAATTATATTTTGGGTCGAAGTAATGTTTCTCTCCCATTCTCCCCTATCATCCGTTAACTCTTCACCGATTCCCATAACGTTATGAACGTTACCCGTCATTTCACGCAATTAACATCTTGGACCGTCCTCGACCTTCGTCCATCCACATTTGTATCCAGCGCACTTTTCATCACAAGTGTAAGTATCGAAGTTTATTACTACGGTTAGTACATATGGGTAGAGTGAATATGTTGTGTACACCATCGTTAATACATCGCTCTCTTGCGTGAGACTTACGAGTAAGATGCTTTTGTTAGGTACCTACTGCTACTCACGTATTGTTTCCGCCATAACAAAGAACATTACTTAAATGTGGTGCATACAGTTACAAAAAGCTATGATGCTCGTCGGGACTATACGTTGTTTACTTGTATTTACTTATCGGTTGCAAATACCACTCTGACTTGCTGCTTTGTCGCAACCTGGAACTGAATTATAGTCAATAGTGCATGAAAACTAAATAAACTATAGTTCGCGCAACTTTCCACGCATTCCTTTTATTAACTTATCTCGTGTTGCATCGTGTAATTGCATCAACCAACAAAAACTAGTCAGCGGATATGTATTACATTTTTACTATACAATAAAAAGGTGTATTTACTTTATTTCGCCGTTTTTAGCCGTATTGGGGCGGCATAGAATACTATCCCCAATCCCATGCTGGCAGACCAGGGTGTCGTAAGAGGCGA
>DWKC01000601.1:0-12139 GCA_018249195.1 Racta chiria
ATAGATATTATTACACCCAGACACACAGAACAAACATTCCTGTTCATCACAGAAAAGTTTGCCCGTGGTGGGAATCGCACCCACGACCTCCGGCTTAGCAGTCAGGTTCACTAACCACTAGACCAACAGGCCAGGATTAAAATTGGTCCAACCGTTCTTGAGTTATAAAAAGTGTACGTGACACGATTTTCGACTTAGTTTTGTAAATATAGATCACATACACATAAATACAATTGTATTATTAACACAAGTTTGACCTTTCGTTCTATCTCTTTCTATCGTTTCATCTATCTATCTTTGTGGATCGTCTCGTAGCACCTGAAACATTGCAATACTCGAGTTGGTACCTGAACCTTTCTAATCCACACTGGCGCTGTGCTCTATACCTCCTCTGTTCTGAACAAAAGCACGTGCACCGTAGCCGTGGGTCGAAGCCGTCGCACGCGTTAACGCCATAAGAAATAACTAACATATAATTAGAGTCACGTGTACACGACCATCCAAAATACCAAACCTTGATTTATTACATAACATAGTGTTACCCACGGAATAGCTCCGAATTATAAGGTTGGAACGGAGTTATGGACTATAAAATGCGGTACAGCGCCCCACGACGCTCCTATACTCGCCCAACAAACTAACAATTATATGTGCGTGATCTTTTTAATTAGCGTGCTTTGTTCACAGGTGTGCAACAGGAACGTGAGTGCAACGACGCATATCGAAATGGGTATTTTATGTATATGATATATGGAATTTGGTAAACAGAGCTGTGCTCGAACACACCGCCAACTACTGTAAAATATTTACGGATTTTTTTAATCAGACACCGATTTTAAAGGTTTATTGCTTAATAATCAAATTATTTCGAATTACATTTTATGCAATGTTTTGACTTTCGTTAAGTAAATAAATATTTTTAGACAACTCACATACGATCATATAATGTATATATATATATATATATATACGTGCCCTCCGAAGCACGGAAGCTGGTGCTATATATGGTATATATATATATATATATTATTAATCACCAGCGCACAAACTAACGCTTAATTTAGGGTCAGATGGTCGTATGTGAGTTGCCTGAAAATATTTATTCATATATATGTATATAAATACATACTTAGATACATATTATATTTTACACCCAGACACGCAGAACAAACATTCCGTGTCATTTGTGTTCATTCATCACAGAAATATGTGTTCGGGGTGGAAATCAAACCCAAGACTTCCGGCTTAGCAGTCAGGTTTACTAACCACTAGACCAACAGGCCAGTCGCGGTCGATGTTCCTATGATGAAATAAATATTTTGAATTTGAAATCAATAGTAAATTTACTAAAACTATTAAAATAAGAAGAATTGAAAGTGTAAGTACAGATGGCGTTGTTGCTTATGAATACAATACAATTTTGGTAAATTACACGAAATAGGAAGAAATGAAATTGGTACGAGTAGCAATGCTTTCTTGGTCTATTCTTCTTAGCATAATCACAAACAGTTCAGCCGCTAATAATTCGTTTGCCAATAATAATTGGTTACAAATTCAGACCTAATGGATTTAGTTTGATAATTTAATTAATTTAATGTTTCATACTGGGTAGGCAACTGGGTAGGCAACACTGAGCTCATAACATATAGCTCAGCTTACTACGTACATGGGTGACCGCCAGTGGCTACATTATATGAGCGCTTACGTGCTTCGGAGGGCACGTAAACCGTACGGCCGCGGTTGTTATCGTTAGATAACAATTGTTAAGCTATGTCGGAGGCCTATGGGCGGCATAAAACTTCCGACACTTGGGTTGGTCACTGACCCCTCACCGATCCGCACTGGAGCAGCGTGGTGGAGTATGTTCTAGGCCTCCTCAGTATGAGGAGAGACCCGTGGTCGGTAGTGGGCCATTAATGGGTCGAAGCCACGAGGCCACTACGTAGATACCTACTATATAAAAATGTACATAATACTGAAGTGCTCCACATATATTTACTAGTTTTCAACGAATAAAGCTCACACGTAGATTCAGTGAAGCGTCGCCTATTCGGCCCTTTGGAAGCGCCCACTCGTATATCATGTCACAAATTCCGAGCGGCGACCGTGGAGAATTCTATTCGGCTCCATTGTTGCAAACGGATTTTGCATATATATTGGTTACAGCCAACTAAAATTTTGTGTTAAATTTACTACGCAATTTTCTAAACACATTTTTTGGTCATTTCTGGAGGTATATGTCACTATTGATCCCGGTTGCTACAACAATTGACTGCTTCCTATAAATTTTCCCGGATTTAAGAAGTGGATTTGGCCCGCAACGCGTTGGTGACACGGTTTAACACATTTCATTGTCAAAAAAATTACAAAAAGAACTTAGAAAATTACAAACTAAATTAAAAATGTGTATGCCAACAAACGTGTTTGGTAATTTCTAATCCTAGTGAGGGTAGGTGTAATTAAAAACAATAATCGTGCATCTGTCGCATGGCTGTTCATGGTTTGTTAGGGCCTATGGCACAGCGATAAAAAAATTAAAATAGACTTTGCATAACAATTAAACTTTGGTATTGCTAATGACCATTTGAGACGTCGACCATTTACCATCAGATGACCCGTGCTCTTGACATAAAAAAACTTGTAAGTAAATATTATGGATTCATTAAATGCGGTCTCCCTTTCTATGGGACTGTATTGGATATCATCTTTAAAATTACTAAAATGACTTCAAGAATGCGTGACCACAATTCCTTCACCACAGGAACACAATTATTCACTTACTCAAATCTTAGATAATACAAAAGAAGTTATGTACATCTAATAACATCCATAGTTCATATTTTTCTTTACAGAAACCGTTTGAATATATAGATTACCTTTTAACATTTGTATAAACTCATTTTATACAAATATTAAAACTAGCTGTTGACAGATATCTAGGAATTACATTACGAATGAAGCATTACCAGTTCGTTCGCGACTTCCACCAACTCGCCGCTAAAATAAGAATTACCAGGGCATCAAGAACATCGGCAAATCACATGAGACCATAAGCACTTTACTAACGTTCTAAATGGTGTCAACATTACTAACTCACCGGAATAACTACCAGGAAACAATGAAATCGAAGAGTAAACCTCGTACTGGTGACGTGATAGATGCGCTTTGCAAGGCGAAGTTGGTGATGTTTTGAGAACTCGAACATAGCTCGCTTGGAGTTGTGCCAACGGCACACTCGTTCTACTAATGTGATAATAAAGACTGTGACAATAAGTAGTGTAGATACCGAGAACTGGGAACTGAAGTTTAACTCGAAAGAGCGTGTTACTAAAGTCGAATAAGCGAATAATAATGTAACAGACTAAAGTAACATAGACCTAATAAACAGAATAGGTTTAAACAGATTAACGACCATGGAAGTGATGAGCGGATTAGAGAAAGAGTATTTATAGTGGCTGAAAGACAAAGAAGAAAGATATACATGCTATAAACAGTTATTGCTTTGACATTTTGTAAAATCTGAATAAAGAAAGATAATACCTATAAAAATATTTATGCCCTATTGATGGTGGCTGAATTGTTATTCATTACAACTTCTTCATAGATGTCGTATTAGACAAAGTGTATGCTCTTGGTACCAAGCGGTACATCAACCCTTGGAGATTTGTAACCAATTTAGAACAGTTTAAACGTTCATTGTTGGATTTGTCATTAGAAATTAATTGTTGGCTCCTAAGATTAATTTAAGATAGTGTAACTGTTTTGGTTTTGTGATCGTAAAGCCTTATCTGCACCTGTCAAATTAGATATCAATCTTCTCAAGGTACATCGTGTCATGGTCGAAAAAATAACACTGCGAGACTCAAGAAAAAGAAAACCTAATCTTTTTAGAACTAGTCTCCGCAAATCTACCCCACACATTGTTTTACAAATAACCCCCATTAAGTGAACCACAAGTATGTTCAAAAAGAGCTAGGCAGGATCACTCGAATTACTACGTTTATAGTATCCATATATCACAAAGCTTTTAGCGTTTACCCGCATTTCTTGAGATCCTGCGAGATGCCGAGGCCAGCTCCTCGGCCACGCCCCCAGGCCTCGTATTAATCACGGGCATAATTACCCTCCCGCCTCCTGGCGCGCCGAAGTGGCTTTTACTCGCAGTAAATATCGTCCGGGTAATTAGTGGCCAAGGAAAAATGTCCTCGATATCTCATGAGAAGGATCTCGAAGTTTAATAATTTTAGATTAGGAATATAGTGCATTTGCACTTGCAAAGAAAATGTTTCTGCGATGAGCGACATGACTGACCCTTGGGCCAAATATTAAACGCGTTGATTAAAAGTCCAACTGCGATATGTCGTGATATGACAAAGTTTAATTATGTTTTGTAATAATATGGCAAAAACATATTAGTATCGCAGGAGTGGGTAGGGGATACCAAAGGAATAAGGCCGGTTTAAATAGAAAGTGTTTTTATTGAATCTTCAAAGGTACCCACTGGCACTGAAATGACGTCACACTTGCGCACTCGAATAACAGTACTGCGGCACAGCACTCGCAACAATAGGAACATCTACAGACTGTGACAAGGAAGATCATGCTACGTCTGTTTTCAATATAGTTTTTCATCTTTGTTTAAATAATGGGCGTCCATTTTACTTGATTTCCAGTTTAAAGAGGATTGTCTTGAACTCAAAAGAGTAAATAGCTTCCTATCCTTGTAGTACCCTTAAATTATAATTTTCGTTGGGTCTTTGATCAAATTCAAATTTTGATTCACGAAAGAATGTTCGTCGTTCCGTGATCACTCAGTTTTGTACATTCAACATTCGTCAACAAATTCGTTGTGAGTACTCACCTTAAATACTACACCAATCAAGGCTCTATTCACAGTCAATCGATAGAATAAATCTATCGACGTCCTACTCTAAAAGCTGCGACGCGACCGAGACGGATGCAAATGTCAAAAATAACGTCATGGTGAGTTTTTATGAATAGGAACAAATTATATTACACAAGATCTATTCATAGAGGTCCTTATTATGCTAAAGATTTCCCTCTGATTTTATTTTTGTCATTAATCATGGCACCGAATTCTTCATCGCAACGGTTGTAATAAATTAATTTAGATTTTATTTTATGTGATTCTTTGATGTCTGTTGGTGAGCGAATTTTGTATTAAGGCTTTTTATGTTGAAGAACGGAGTGGAAATTTTATCAAAGCCGCCGAAATAATGGTGTTCTTGGGAGTAATACCTTATATACATTACACGTTGGACGTCGTGTTTCCTCGCATTTGCTGTGTACCTATAATGCATTTGGACCCTCTCGAGAGCCTTAGAACCGTGCAATGGGGAGAAAATGGAGCCTGGAGATAAACGTAAATTGTCTTTAAGAACAATAGTTATTTGCGAAATGTTTTTAAGTGTCATAGTGTCATAATGAACTGTGGTTAGGTCTTATTATGGCCGGTATACCGATTATGGCCAAGTGCAAGTTGCACAATGACAAACACTTCTAAAACTTAAGTCAAAGACTGTGGGTAAGTTATAGTCATAAAAAAATCTCTAAAATGTTTTTTTTATATTCAAAATATTAGCGCTTGACTACGATGCCACCTAATGGTAAGTGGTATGTAGTCTTTGATGGTGAAGCGCACTAACTTAGTAAAAGCTGAACAAGGGAAGCAGTACATCGTTGTAGTAATCGAAGTCTTTTATAACAACCATTTATCCACAACACACCGCTCCAGGACGGACGACAGAAGAATAAAGGGAAGAAAGCTGACGAATGAAAGGCAGGAAGAAGAAGAGACAGATATTAGTTGATGTACACCAACCTTGGACCTGTCAAGTCCCAAGGACGTTTCTTTAAACTTAACGCCTTGATTTTCTTTATCATATACCATCGTACACAATGTAAATCACACAGAGCATAAGAACAGCTTCACTACTGAAAAACCAATATATCAAGCATTTTCCCAGGTGGAAGTATACCAGGTGTACCGATGGGTTGGTAACTAACTGTATTCTACCGCCACTGGCTATACAGCTTCATCTAAAGGCCAGTGCTACGTATGAATTATTTAGTAGAAGCGCCCTAGCAGGCTTATTCTGGAAGACATTTTTTAAGATGAGCGCTTTACTTCTGAAACATATTATTACCACTTAACTATATGGAGTAAGACCAATCAATGGGATGAGATTATACAGATGTGACGCTTTTGTGATGTGGTTTAGTTTTTTATTGTTTCTTCACACTGTAAATAGATGCAAATTTGTTGATTGAACAATTAGATATTTTCCATTAAATTTTTTAAAAACCTAAAATTTGTGTAGCTTACTACTTACAAACTCCGTAACAGCTATATATTTAAACTATATGTAATTTGATATATTATTTTTTATAATTTTAACACGTGTACAATTCAGATGTTATACAATTCATGACCGTCTGTGATTCCATGACATAACAGTTTAGCGATATCGTAAAAAAATCAGTATCGTTCACCAGAATAGGGCCGATCGTAACGCTTGACGCGCCCCGAGTGTGTTTACGACGTGCGCCGTTGATGGCTATCGATGAAAATTTATGACGTCGACTGGCCGTAATAAATTTGGAAGCCGCTCCTTGTGGTCTGGGTTTAACTCTCGGCGGTTAAATTATGATATTTGTACGAAACGACCTGGTGCCCACGGTTTCGTCTGCGGAAAAAATCGGCTGCAACTTTTTTAACCCCCACAGAGGATAAATTTTCAAAAATGTAGTAATGGTAGTTATTCATGTTATGAGAGCTCAATGTTAATAACTCTCAAATAAAGACGTTTCAGGTTAAAGTAACTAAAGTTTAAAAACCCTTATATGAACTAATATGAACGAACATCGAAATTTCGAACGTCTTTCACCTGATGGTTTATAGGCCCGTTCTTTTTACTAGGCCGACAACACATTGGAGATGTCCTTTGGAACTTCTGACGCCCATAGGCAACGGTAACCACTTAAGATGAGCTTCATGTCATTTGTTCTTTTTTCAGTTATTCCCATAAAAAACCTATCTATCAATCCTAGCGAAAGATCAACTGAGAATTTTTACATTTGCATTCACACCATGCCGTATTCAGTTCGAACGAAAACAGCTCGTATCTCACCATCTACACCTACATTGTTCGAATATTCGAATGCCATTCGCAATCAACGGTTCGAAGGCGTCCCTTTGTCGCGTCACAATTGAATTCCGTTAAGCGTGTTTGACGTCGCAACGATTTGGACGCAGCCAGACAGGTGGTCTGATTTTTATCGAGTTATATTTTTTGACGGCCTTGTAGAGTCTTCGCGTCGATGCGTGAGGCTAACGAGACCGGAAATTTGTGAAGGGTTAAGATTGCTTAACGTCAGTTGAAGTTTATCCCCTATCTATCAGTCCACATAACATGTCTCCGCTATTTTCGATACATTTGGAAATGGAAATATCCGATACAAGGGGGATAGGAGCCACTTGGTGGAGAGTTGTCAATGACGTTTATGTATGTTAGAAACACTTTTTTTTCTGTAGCTTGCAAGTCAATTAAATTCTTTGTAAAGCAGAATTGCGTGAAGTGTCTGTGAATATACGCTATTGCGGCTCAACTCAACGCAATTTGATTATTTTATAGATTAATGTATGTATCAATTCGTGATCTAATCGAATACAGTAAATAGGCTTCACCAGTTCACCAGTCGTCCCTAAGCTTTTCTAAAGCTTTTGTTTAGACTAACAGTATCAAAGGCTTCTCTCGATTCCCCATTCTGAATCAGAACGTGTAAGGATGAACTGTCACACTCAAATATTTCTCTAGGTCCAGATAGAATGAATAGATAGCATTTGATTACTTAATTGGCTTGTTTCCCTAACCACGGCAATAATTAATTTAATATGTACTTGCGGTTGTTTAGCTGAAGAATTATAGACGAACTTATTTATTATTAACAGGTCATCTCCCAGGACGGCGATAGGTGAGCGCAGTAGACTTTTATCGGCCATTAGACTGATAGGTATATAGATAACTGTCATTAGGCTGTAACGTGCGAGCCCAACACGTATTAATTCCGTCGTAATGGCAATACCCTCATTAATACCTCCCGAATGGCAATATCTCGCAGTTATTGCTCTCTTTTTCTTTATACGCCAACTTATGAATGGTGACGATTGTGGACGGCAAACAGCCATTATTGATGTGATATTTATGTTGTGCTCAATTAATCTGATGTTAGAACCAAGATTAATGAATTTAAAATATGTATGTTTGCTATGTATATTTAATATGGTTTAATTGTCGTTTGTAAGATCAAGAGCATCAATGACTTGTTTTTGAGAACTTAATAATGCGGTGTTCTGCTTATTCGGTCTATCATGTGTTGGTGATGACATTGTTGTCATTGACGTCCAATGACAACAGCAACTATAAAGCCGAAAACCCAAAATCCATGATAGTACAGGTCAAACCGCACTAAGACGGCGCGGCGCGTAACTACAGCGGCGCGGAGCGTCCCTACAAATGATTCTATCATATAACTTGTAGGAGGGTAACCGCACCAACATCACCGAGTGGAGCTTTAATTTGTGCACTAATTTTGATTCTCAGATTACTCTAGAATGTAACTTCTGACCTTATATTTATGCCACACCCTGAATGTGTTTTAATGGTCAGGGTAGAAGTTGATAATAAAGAAACAATATCGTTAACGTTGCGATAGCACACAAATACAAATTAACCGTAGTCTGCTTTATGAGAATACAGAAGTAAAAACAATAATGAATATTTAAGAAGATGACATAACTGACGTAAAAGAAACTAGAACATCATTAAAATGCAACAGTGATTTATAAATGCAAGAAATAATTGATACAATTGAGACAACAGTTGATAGGAGTGCTCGGAATCTTTATGAAGAATAAGCTCTCGTACATCAAGAAGGTACATCTATTAGGTAGACGGGCGAAGGATTCAAATATTCATTGATTCAGCGTCACGACCCAATCAGTCAGCATCAGATAGCTTGTGCTTATCTTAGCGTTTCTCTCGAATACATTCGTATTTATTAGGCACGAGACAAAACAAGTTTCGTGATTGTCCGTGAGGAACGACTTTTGTTTTTGTAGAATCTTGTATATTATTCAGTTGTTGGACTTACTTTCCTTTACCTTTGATCGTACTAGTCTTTGATAGAAATAGTTTAAGTCATATTTACACAGTGAACGTAACTAACAACAGTGTAGCGGTGTCTTCCGCCATCATCTAGTTGACCAACCAGCCCAACCAACGTGCTGGTTGCTAACTCATCCGCGATGAGGTCGGTATAACAGGTGACCTAATAGGCGATGGCGGACAGATAGGACTAGCTCTGACATAGACATTTATTACGCTATTGAAGCCGTTATAGCCCGACGGCTCGTGTCGATCACAAAGGATTGGTTTACTGAAGTAATAGCGAATAGAATAGAATAATCTTCATTTACCAGAATAAGATGAGCAATTTCGTTATTCTACCTACGAGGCATGCAAATTTAAGTTATCAATATTTTAAGTTTCAATTAATTTGAGAGAATATAATAACAACAACATTAAATACATGTCAATGATACAAAAAAGTCATGTCAATTAATTATGTATTCTTTAACGTCATAGAAACAAAAATGTGGTTTGTAAGTGCATTCATAAGCGCTTCTAGCTTCTAAAGGCATATAAAGTTGTTGGTCCTGATTATCGTCAGATGGCAGTCGTTAAGCCATGTCGAAGGTCTTCTGACGGCACGAAAATTACCTTAGGTTCTTCAAATCAATTTATGAGTCCACTTTATGAGTACATAACGAACTCCTTTTTTATGTTCCGAATTTATTAAATACATAAATTCATGAGGCTCTTTGTAAAGTAGCCGAGTATTTGATTCATCTGGTCGTTAATTGAACGCGACATCACATTGATCAGAGCGAGCCCTGGCCACAATGCGGGCCGATATGATGTTTGCTCACACAAAAGCATTCCACGGAACAGATTTCGATGTCAAGAGCAGGCGATCCGAAATTCATGCCATGCACTTAGAATGTAATCGTTGGCTTGGCAAATCTGGCTGATCGTGATCTTTGATCGAAATTTATTAAGGTCATGGCCCAATTTCCACAAATTTAAGTTGTTTATCATAAAGGAACATCAAATGTATTAGTTGTTATTACTTTACGTACTAAGTTATCCCCAAATTATAGATAGACACATTTATTCTAAACGGCTGTAAATGTATGCCCATATTAATCAGGACACACGAATGAGATTGTGTAAATAGATGAATATTAAGTAACAGGACAGATCGTGGTAAAATAATAGTTATTTTATTTAATAGGTTGGAATACACCCATTTGTCGTGAAGAAAAATATTGTAGACAACAAGGCATTCATGAGCAAAAAATATGCATGTCTTCGAGTGACAAGTTTTATGCACAGACAAATAAAAAAAACGGGTTTGGATTGTAAATTGATAACAAAACCTGTTCAGTTTTCATCCTATTTACTATAAACTATAGACGTTATTGGCGACACAGAAGACCGACAAACCTTTAAGAGACTATCGGGGAATTAAGATGTACGTACCTATCTAAATTCCCGAAACAGTACGGGTTGACATTTCAATTTCCCAATAGCCAGTTGAAATTCAATATGTCGAAGCGGATACAGCCGGAATCCTGTCGCTAATTGAACACGACGGACGGTGGGCTTTTGGGATATTTACAATATGCGCTAATTCACACAGGGCATGTGGCGTATAGATAGCTGCCGCTCGCAAGACGGATTATTCTGTCAATAACTATGACGTCGGCGACAGTCAGCGAGGGCTTTAGAGCTCTGGCTCCACTGATTATTTAGTTCCTCGACATATCTTCCTTAGTATCGACCAAGTAGTAATAGCATAGCGGTTTTAAACATTGGTCTCCCGAATGGCAGGGCCCGAGTTCAAAACGTTCACACAATTCTATTTTTAAAGTTCTGTACTTATGAGATCAATTTTCACTTGCTTCGGTGAAGGAAAACAACGTGAGGAAATCAGTTTTCCCGGAAGTTCCCCATACTATTCTCAAAGGTGTGTGAAGTTTATCAATCCACATTTGACCAGCGAGGCGGACTGTGTCCTGTACCTTCATACTTTGAAGGAAACGAGCCCAGAAGTGGGACACTTACGGGTTTCGATAATGATCGATAGGACAGGTCCAAAATTTTATAAATTTAAACAGAAAATAATAATATCCAAATATCTGTTGACTCACACACGGCCACCTGATCCCAAACTAAGCGTTAGCTTGTACTATGATGATCAGACAACTGATAAACATTATATTTGTGTACATATAAATATAATTTTAAGTACATACTTACATAGATATTTTTTACATCCAGACACACAGTACAAACATTCCTGTTCATCACTGTAAAAGTTTGTCCTGGATGGGAATCGAACTCACGACCACCGGCTTAGCAGTCAGGCACTTACCACTATACCAAATAGGGAGTTAAAACGAAAATAAATAATAACAATGACGGACATTTAGATGTAATGAAAATGTATTTCTTAATGAGTATTAAAAAGTGTGTTACGAATTACTCAGTTTTTTTCTGAATGTTACAAAATAATTATACAAGGGCAAAACAAATGTTGGGATTAAAACACGGTGTTAACAAGGAGGGTAACTCGTCGAGTTAAAAGAGAAACTAAGTTAATCTGAAACGAGGACGCACAAAAATAAAGTTAATTATAAATCTTAGCCCTTTAGGCTTAATGGTTAATAAATTCCAACGAAACCAAGATTTACAGTTTCCGTGGGCGAAGGTTGTAGGGGTTGGGAGGTGGGAACCGGTTAGGGTGACTATGGTACTAGTGTTATGAAAATATATTTTTTACATGCGCGAGACCGAACCTACTATTTTTCTGGTATTTGTATCGATATGAGCTATGTCCTACTTAAACACTGAAATGCAACGATGAGCCATGATTCCGAGAGTACATAGAAAACTTGATTTTGTAAGTATAATATTGAACGTGAGAATAAATAACACGTTACATTCTAACGAAATAATAGTATTTTTTTTTTATCATATATATTATTTTTATT
>DWKC01000602.1:0-12134 GCA_018249195.1 Racta chiria
CAGCAATGGCCAGGGATTGAGTTGAATAAAAAGAAAACGAAGACTAACACCAAAAATTCTAAGAAGAAAACGGCAGCTCCCATAGAAAATAAAGTTATACTATATGGAAACAATGGTGTTAAATTCATGCAGGACACCAAAGGCAAAAATTCTGATGAAATTTTGAGTAATGTTCCGTCGTTTATGGAGGATCCTAGTGGATATCTAGCACAACAGACTGCATTATTAAATAATACTATTTCCCGACAAGTCGGCATGAATGCTTCATATGACGGTCATCAATTTGAAAATTCTGGCAGCTCATACGGCTTACTGAATCAAAATGATAAGCAACTAAAAAGTATCAAGAAAAATTCTGAATCTATTATTTATAGAAGTAATATAGTGCCAAATTCATCACCGTCGCCAAATAATACTCCTGACAGCAGTTTAGTGCCAGAGAAAACCATGGATTCTACGTCACGATGTTGCAAAGGCTGTAATGTGTCTTATAAGGGACACTGTGCAGAGTTCTCAGATAATCAGACACGAACAAAGTATTTGAAACAGGGCGTTTATGGAATAGAACTAGATAATAATCCCAGTACGTCGAGTCCGAAGCATGGCTTCGATGATAATCCGGTCACTTCATCGACATTTACGGAGCGCAATCTTATTATGAATGAGAACTGTGGTCCCATACAAGCCGGCATCGTCAGTACTAGCAATGTATCCCCGACAGAAACTCTGCAGCTGCCCGAACCTTCCCCGACTTTGTCGAATAGTTCCCGGAATACTGACACGCCACATAGCAGCGGAAGCAACAATTCTCAAATGCAAAGTAACTGTACATTCCCTATGCCGAGTCCAGCATATTCCAATCCCGGTTCCTGTAGGGATAGCTTGAACAGCAATCCGTCTACTCCAAGTAGTAGCCAACCTTACCCTTACAATTCACCTGGCCCTCCTCCCGGGCAAGCAATTTCTGGTACCCAGATGATGCATTTCATATCTAATCATAACGTCAACAAGAATCTAATGGAAGTAGACAACATATCAATGGTCGGAGTAAAACCTGGTTTACAAACTCCTCAAGAGATGTTTAGATTGGAACCGAAGAAACGGATGGAAAACACGATGCCGGGGTACTGTCCACCGCCGCACTTGGGAGGCGGACCAGCAATTTCTCTGATACAGGCGTGTTACGTTCAAACCTACGTGACGACAATGGCTAGTGGATTCTCCGTGACGAGAGACACAGTGACGTCAGTATTAGCGGGGAAAGCTAACACTGCTACTACATCCATTAATGCGTCTCAAGCCAATTTCATTCGACCACCTCCTCCTCCGAGTGTCAATTTAGCGACGACTTACGCGATACCCAACAACCAGCCAGATCCGTTTATAAATTCCGTCAACCTCCCAACCAGCTATCCGCTGCATATCGCGGGAACGACTGCCCAAAATATGATTTCTAAATCACCATTGGAAATGGTGCAAAATGTGATGAGCAGCATGCCTTTGAAGCCAGAGACCAGCAACACTCATTCTACGGTCCTTTCGCAAATGGGTAGACGAAGTTCCCCCGGCCAGATAGTAATATCCTCAACTGGTCAAATACTCGTCTCAAACAATCAGATGCCGCCACCACCTCCCAAATGTACTACGACCATGTCAACGCTAGGATCAAACGTTAGTACATCGGTAACTCAAGTGGTTCCGGCGGTCGGTGGAGTCTCTCCTCTCGTAAATCAACCTACGGTCGTTGTTAATACTCTACCGGCACCGTTCGTTTTACAACAGCCGATGATGGCCGTAGACGGACAAGTCGTCCAACAAAATCAAGTGATACCCCAACTAGTAACGAGCGGTATTGTCCCCGGACAGACCTCGTCCGACGCGACGAGACAGATTGAGGTGAAGAACGGTCAGAACTTCTTACAAGGTGTCGCTATGCTCTCACCGGAGAGCTTGAAGAAGCGTAGTAAGAAAAAGAAGACCCAAGCGGCAAACATAACCAACGTCTTGCAAATTACGGCACCGCAACAAAATCCAAACAACATAATGGTGCATCATTCCTCGCCGCAGCACAATTCTAGTCCCCAATTTTCTCCTAGAGGCTTTCAATTGTCGCCGACAAATAATATATCACCGACTCCGATGTTACAGGCTTTGACTATTATGCCCGGAAAGTCTGGAACACCTGCACACATTGTGATGAACGGACAGGGGAACTCAAGCAACTTTGGATCACAACAAATCATCGCAAATACATCGCCATCACAACAAATAAACTTATTACAGCCTGTAAATTTAATAAATAACGCCAACAATGTTATGTCGAATTTCCCTGCGTTCCAACAGTTCATTGTGCCTAATTTAAGTGGGATGGTCATGACGGCCGATGGTACGGCCATCATACAAGACAACTCAACCGGAATGCCCATGCAACTTCAGATACAAACAGTAAATGGACAAAACGTCTTAACTCCCGTACAAAATCCAGGAGTTTTCACTGCGGGTGCAAATAGCGGAGTCGTCATCAGAGCCCAGAACCAACAAAGCAAGATAATCCAGTCGCCGCACAGTCCTGGCGCACAATTTTTATCACCGAACAGTCAAGTTATGATGAACAGTCCCAACTTCAACGGGCAACTGAGTCCTCTCCTAGCGAACTTGAGTCCGACAAACGTTACTTTTAATACGAGCCCTCACCAGGTCCGACCAGGGACGGTGCAAGCTCAGGAGTTCATTCAGACAAATCAGATGGGGCAGACGTTAATGGTTCCTTTATCTCCCAAGCAAGTGACCATAGCTTCGGCGAACAGTAACCGGAACTCTACGTTCGTGCAACAGAATACCACCATTGTACAACAGCAAACGACTTTAGTGTCGAACTCGCATAATCCCCTATCTTCCATACCGGCGCATATCGGTGACTCGCCGAGAATGGACTCCGATGCACACAAGCAACTGCCGCGAAAGAATCGGAACTTCGTGCAGGTGGAAAACCCTGGCGAAGAAATAAAGGAGGAGATACATGGGCCGTCGTTCCGACGTTTGCAGAGTGAGAGCGAGGTTAAACTGGATTCGGATTACGGAAAGTTCTCGAACGAGTGTCAGGCGGGGTCGTTCGAATCTCACGTGCGCCATTCGGTGTCGACGCAGACTTTAGGAGCCCGAAAGTCTCCTGGGGGTGCTGGGGGTCCCAGTCCGCCTGATACGACGACGCACAGTCCGCTTGGGGCACTAGAGGGCGGCAGTCCGCGTGTATGTGCCGCGCGATGTGGCTCACACGGCACATACGCCGACACTACTACTGAATCGCCCGAACCTGCGGACGCCAGCTCATCGGTGAGTTTTATTTATAGTATCTGGTAAACAGTTTTCTTCGGCGCCATCTCGTGTAAAATATTATATATGAATCCAATACTTTCGGATGTTAGGGTCTTGGGTTGTCAAAGGCTCTGCCCTTCTTTGATTCCAAGCCAGTTTTCCTGCCCGTCATGCGCTCTGCTGAATAAAAGACGAGATTATGGCGCCAAGTCCCTCTCCTACTGGTGGTTTCTGAGGTCTGTACCCCCCAATGAAATCCCAGTGGTATTACAATGTGATAGGGTATTCTCTGCTCGTAAGAGTCTAGCGACCAAAGACGGGAACAAGATTTTCTTGAGGACACTCTTTGAGGATTCTCTTTTTTTTTCTTGAGAGAATAAGATATACGACACTATTTTGTTATACTAGTTGGTTCATCGGCGAAGAAAAACATCGACACGACTAAACCTGCACTCCCGAGAGTTCTCATATAGTTCTCAATGGTGTGTGAAGTCTATTAATCCGCATTTGTCCAGCGTGGTGGACTATATCCTGCACACCTCACATTGTGAGTGGAGACCTGAGCCCAGTAGTGGGACAGTTAAGGGTGTCAATGATGATGTTCTTTTCCAAGTTGTAGTCTATCTCTGTACCAATTTTCATAAAATCGGTTCAGTGGTTTAGGAGTGAACGTACCAAAAAGACAAATTATAGTGTAACTTTGTCATTTATAATATTTGTAGGGATGACTGTATATAATCCGTGTTGGTTCCAGGCCATGGTCCAGTGCGTGTCGAGCAGCGAACAGGACATGGCGGAGTCGCGGGATCGCGCGTGGCTCCCGACACGTACTGAACTGGCCTCCGAAAATGAAACTCACAGTAAGTTGTTACTAAGATTCCGGTTCCCGTCCTCACGCGTCTCTTGAACGAACGACCGAGTAAATAAAATTAAGGCCAATGACACTATGTAGATAAATAATTTACTATATGACTTTAAATACACATATCCCCATAATAGGATTCCCTGTGTCGTAGATGCTATGAACAACACAACACCCAGTTGTTGCAATAAGGGGTCTACCACTTCCTCTTTCCCCGGCAACGTGTTGGTAACACCTCTGGTGTGACAAAAGCTTTGCCGTAACAAAAATTGTGTCCCTATTCACTATTATTTATTTCTGTTTTATAATTGATGTTTCAGATCTGGTAACAAATATGGCAATAATGCGATCAAACCGCATCCATAACGTTGAATCCACCGAGATAGCATACACCCAGACCCTAGCTTCGTCTGCCAACACTCACAACGTACTCCCCATGACGTCATACTATGAACGATCGGGATACAAGCGAAAGAACGATTTCGGTGACGGTTCTACATACAGGACGGACAAAATAATGAGGACTAACTATATGGTTCATGGGCCTAAAGATGATTATGATGGTATGATATTTTTTCTTGTAACATTTCAAATAACAAACGGCACAAGTCGTGAGCACAGAGTGAATTAGTCGGATTCACGTCATTCGTGCCGTCGCTTCACGCGATTGGTTCGTCGGGTGATGTTCGTAGTCTATTGAATACGCGCCTGCGTTCCTGCGATTGATGGAAAGTGAATATTACCCCCAACTTTGTTCATCTGTGCTCAAGACTCGTGCCGCTTTCCATTCAACAAAACATACATGCGTATCAGATTCATATATACAACATAAGCAATACAATTACAGTAGCTAATGTGTGAGTTTTTGTGCGTGTGTACGTGCGTAGGTGTGCGTTGCGTATGTGTACGTACGTCTGTCTGTGTGCAATATACATAAATAAACATATGAATAGACATTATATAGACTATGTATACATATAATATATATTATGGTCACAATATGATATACCTATTTATAAATACATATTTTTATCGTTTTCATTCAACTTTTTTTTAGAACATGGCAGACATTATCCGCCATCGGGAAGTACAGATGCTTCTATCCAGAAAGTTCTAGAAAGACATAACAGTATGACTGGAGACGGTAAGTTTACTCAATATACTATATAACGCTTTAAATCTTTTGCTACTAAATACTTTTCAATGTGGGGATGCTATTTCATCAGCTTATGTGTTGATTCTATTAATACTTTCTTGCAAATCATTGTTGTGTCTTACGAATTACTGACACTTGATTCATAAAATTCCAATTGGTTCTACAATACGGATTTTGATGTACATGTGAATAATTTGACTAAATTGGTAAAGAAACAAAAGGCCATGTTTAATTCCTTCATTGTACGTTATTTATGTTGAAGAACACAGAAAATCTTTACTATTTACTAATACTTCCAGAACCATTTCACGCTTCAGTCACAGCTAACAAAATTCAAAATTTACCAAAATGTTGTGTCTTGTATTGGTTTTGGATTAGTTAACGCCGGCGGCTACAAAATTGTTTTGTATTTATGTAAAATATTTGCTAAAGTGAAAGTGACGTGTATTGTGGTATATTTCAGCTTCCTCATAATGCGATATTGCTCATTGGTATTCTTTTGGTTGGGTTAATACAAGATACAGCTAGATAAAGGGTGTTATGGAAACTAATCAGAATATGGCGGATATCACGCGTTCACCCTCCGGCTTTCTGTCGCTTTCCATTGCACCACACTCGAAGTAACAAAATTGGCTATCGAATTGGGATCCATTACTAACGCATCATTGTAAAGAAAACCATCATATTTATCATCCGACTATATTTGTAAGTACACACTCTCATCACTGTTATAATATTCGGCACGAATGATGAGCACAATTTTCATTGGTCGGATTGACGTTACTCGCGCCGTCGCGTCACCCGATTGGTTTGCGATGTTCGTCGTCTATTGGGTAGGCTGTCGTGCAATTGCAGTACATATGCCGAAAGTGTACATTACCCACACCTTTGCTCATCTGTGCTCAAGACTCGTGCCGCTTACTATACTTCATTCTTGGGTGTTGGAAAAAGTACGCAGTCTATCTATCGCATTCATAGTCGTTTAATGGTTATTTGAAACGGTCCTTAGTAAGGACTGGAGTTTAAGTAACTAAGGAGCGATTTAAGTAACCTTTGGACGACTCTTGAATGCGGTAGTGTGTTTATCATGTCAACGACATAACCTCATGTAATATATACTACCAAGAAATTAAGTCAAAGCGCGAAGGAAAGAGAGGCGAGAGGCAATAAAATAATGCTCCGTAATTGGTTGATTCAAACCATATCATAAATCACGATGCGCGAAGTGACGCGTATACGGTCGATACGGTCGATCCTTTTATTTTGCCAGTAACAGTTCCCCCTGGGTGCGGGGTCTAAAAGGTTATGCAGTTGATGTGTTGAGTCATAAATATACATAAAAAATCGAATGTAAAATGTATTTCATCTGGTTGTATTTTTTCCTGAACGCCCACCTCATAATTTTGAGTGTTAACAGAATGATCCATATCTCGATTTATATGTTTTTTGCAGATATTAATATATTAAAGAATGTTCCTTACGATATTCTGGCTCCAACAAATGATGGTTGCATATTCTTGCCTCTAAAACTTTTATTAAAAGTACGCTTGGTGCTCTAAGTTTCAATATTGTGCATTATAATAGTATCTTATTTTATTAAAATTTGAGTTTGTAAAATTTTGTCTTAATATAATTATTATACATTTTTTCACGTCGAAAATACATCCTGTGTAAGTGTGAAACTATATGAAAAATTGTTCTATTTATGAGAGAAATATGTGTAGAGAAATATACTGTTCGCTAATCTTTTTAGTAATTCTGAACTCCTAGTTGAAATATCTTTCTTGTCTATTGCATACTTAACATTATTACAGCGACTTAAGGATACGCTTTCCGCTCATCCAAACGAACCGACAAGCGTAGTTAAAGTACACATGCTATTTTAGGCAGCATTGTGCGAAAAAGGGAAGGTGTGAGTGAGAGGCACAGTGATTGTACTAACAACGAGTACGCGAAAAATGTTCAATTTATTAAATTAACGATATAACATTATGTTAGGATTTTCGTAATTCATTGTTGAAATTTGAATCTTTTCAGATAATTAACTGTAGCACCAGAAACTTATTTTTTATTATTATTTTGGTAGTTAACGTAAAATAATGAAGTTATATGAAGAAATGAGCGGACAGGGTACCTTTAAAGTAGTTTTCCATGTCCTATCCTAACACATTATAGTGTTAGTTATTTTTACTGCACTTAACGACTTATCCAGGGATTAAAGGAGGATTATTGGAGATAGCTGTGAGATATTAATCAGAGCTGCCAGAAAGATTAGCGATAATCCTAAGTAACGAATGCAGGCAACGCATCCCATCGGTAATAACTAGAGATTCGACAATATAAGGATTAATATATATAATTAATAGAAGCAGTTTTCTGAGAGAATTCGGTTCACCCTAATGGGGAAGGCGACGCATTGTTCTCAATAGATGGCGCTACTTGAGTCTGAAAAACATTCATTTCCTTTTTACCGTTCGTATTTATAAAATCTTCACGCCTGACATGTTTATAATTTGAGTGTTTCCGTAGTACGGGTACTATTTTCCCAATGCTCTTCAATTTTATATTTTTGAAATTATGAAAAATAAGCGAAACCCTGTATTTTTACATTAAAATATAAAACTATATATCGTTACAATCAAGTAGATATGTAAAAAAATGCGATTCAAATAAACTAGGTGGCTGATAATTTACAACAAGCATAATGGTGTTACAACCTAGCAGCGCCACCTAGTACCATAGTTTGGCCGCCGCCTTCTCCATTCCTAGCTTGTCGCGATCGTAACCTAGTGATCGATCGATAGATTCGAAGAAAGAAGAAGACTCGGAGCCGAGGGAAAGGCGGAAATTCGCGGTTGGTGAGGTGGTGTGGGGGCCGGCTAAGGGGTTCCTGTCGTGGCCGGGGAAGCTGGTGGGCCGTTCCGCAGATGGGCGCTGGACAGTGAGGTGGTTCGGGGCCGAGCCGAACAGAGCCGATCGGGCGGTCGGGCGCGTGCCCGCGGCGCGGCTGCTCACTCTCTCGGAGGGTCTCGAGGCGCACCACGCGGCCCGCACCAAGCATCGGAAGTGAGTCGACAGCACTCTCTTGCGTAAAACACTGGACTAGAGTTAAAGTCGTTGACGTGACATAAATAATACATAAATAAATATCTTTGGACAATTCACACTCGGCCATCTGACCCCAAACTAAGGATTAGCTTGTACTATGGTGATCAGACAACTGATAAACATATGTATAGGTATATCTAAATACAAACTTATATATACATAGTTTTTACACCCAGACACAGAACAAACATTCCTATTCATCACAGAAAAGTTTGTTCTGGGCGGGAATGGAACCCATAACCTCCGGCTTAGTTGTCAGGTTTACTAGCCACTAGACCAACAGGCTACTTAAATTTGAACAGTTTTACGGAAGATGTTGTTGACGTTCGATTTATCTGTTTGTCAAATCAATCAAGGAAGACTGAGGAGTCTCACTCTGTCCCTAGTGTATGGGCTGCCTCATAACAATGGGAAGGGTAGAGCATACCACGTGTCTCATGTAGTGTACTCAGTTGCCGGAAATTTAACAAATCACGGTATAAATAACAGCGTTGGGTTTGTTACTGGGATAGGTTGTGGTGTTAGAAAGGGCTCACGAAAGTAATTATATATTTTCTTTTTAAAAACCTGAAAATTCTGAAATTCCCACTGAATTGTTGGGAGTTACATTTCGGTTGCTGATCAATATGATCAATAGAATAGAAATTTGAGATAAAAATAGATACAGATGTGTTTTTTGGTAAAGAAATAATCTTCGCGAAGCGATGTACGGATGACCGAAGTGGCTAAATAAAAGGAAAAAATATTTTTTACTTAAATCCGTTTCAACGATTTTAACTTAATTTAATATGAAAAAAACTGTCCAGTGTATTACGTAATAACACTCAGCGGTCGCCGGACATATGTTACATCAAATAAGTTGCAGACTACGTCTGGATACACTTTTTTCATTTTTAAATAAATTCTAATTTTAAAACATTGTGTTCAGAAGTAAACTAATGTAAGTTCATATTACTTGTGTAACTTGCACTGTTCGGTCTTTTCCATTCACTGTTTTGTTTACATTCTGTGTAAAATTAACCCAACCGAAAGATTAATCAATTAAGCCTAATAGCTATATGTAAAGAATTTTTTATTTATTTACTCGTTTGTAGAAAGTTTACCCTTTTTGGAATGTAAATGTTTGTTTTATTTAGGAGCAGAAAAATGAACACCCTTCTGGAAAACGCCATACAGGAAGCAATGGCGGAGTTAGACAAGAAGAGTGAGATCGACTTGGGTGAGGGTAATGAGGATATATCAGTGGCTGTTGACATTGTCGACACCCCCCGAAGGACCAAGAAACTCGATAAACTTAGGAGCAAGGACAAACATCTCAAGAAAAATCCTTCCAAACTAGACGGCAGCCGACTCCGCAGCTCGCGATGACAATTGACAACGGTTTTCAACACATTTTTATATCGACGCTATGTTATGAATACTCACGATATTCAACTCTTTGGAAGTATCGACGTGAAAAACGTACATCGTGAGTACCCGTAATTTAGCATATCGTACAAATTGACGATACGTCGAGTTTAAAATCATACATTTTAAAATAATTTGTTACGTTAGATGTAAAATAATAAGATCCATATTTATAGTTTTCACTTTAAATTTCGCTTCATTCTCAATAGATGTAAACGCTAAATGAGGACCCAAGAACGTGTTGGCTTTGAATATAAAAAATAAAATGATTTGTTAGTTTTATAGTTGCGATAAAATATCGTCCCACACGTGTGACGTCATCATATTTTTTTCCTAAAACATTAGAATAAAGAAAATGAAAACCGATAGTTTATTCAGCACTTTCAAATTATGAAATGTTGTCAATTGCATGAACAAGTTTTAAATGGAAAATCGTCACATACAAGCGATACTCAGGCAGGCAACGCGTTAGTGATAACCAGTCGGGTGTTGCTAATGTCTATGGACGGCGATGATCACTTACCATCAGGTGACACGTCTGTCCGTTTGCATGCTCTTAACATAAAAAATAAAAAATCTTAAAAACAAAGTAGTATGTTTTTAAGTAATTAGTAAAATAACGAACTTTATTAAAATCGAACGCCATATAAAATTAAAAGGCCATATAAAAGAGCATTGTAAATAATACCTTGTTTATAACTATAACATCATCTAACACCTAGAGTTAACCTGCCTTGCCTGAAAATAATTGTTACTATTTCAATCGTAAAAATTATACGAATAATTGCGCTTTCGGGAATATGCATTGTTTATTACATTAATTACGTAGTAAGTACTAACTAAATCGTGACATAAAAGTTGCAATATTGCCCAGTGCCCACTCACTAATTAAGGAATTTGATCATGTTCATACCTTACAGTAGGTAATCACAGAAACATACACTATAATTAGCTTAAGAATAAGGATCGAGAACGGGACTATTATTATTGTGTAAGCCTCCAAGCTACATGTTTGCAAGTATTGTATATTCTCCATAGTCCAGCTACATACATGGGAGGTACAAGGGAGACCAAGGTCCAATAGGTTATTAGTGTAGTTTGCGATTACAATTCCGAGTAACATAGCTGTGGAATTAATCAGATCATTAATTAACAAATAAAACTTTCAAGAATTTATAGATAATTATTATACTGTATCATCAGCTAATGCTTACTTCTATACCGATAAAATCTATCGATGATGCCTTTGATATTTGTGACGTGCATGGGCGGCAGTACTCAGTAACCTATAACCTAGCTAAAGTTTTTTGATTAGAATCCGTTCACAAATAAAATTTATGTCAATTTAAAGAATCCTGGCTACAGCCGTTAGACATATTGAGACGAAGCGGTAGTTAGTCGTATTTATAGCTATGCTACCCCTGACTTTGGGAATCCTAGTCCTTGACTATGTTTGTATGTTACTAAAGCCGAAGAAAATTCATTTATAAATGTGGCTTCAATAGCATAGCATAGCCACTCCCTAGGCATTACACCTCGCCTGGCGGGAGATCTTCCCTTTGTCAAATACGTTTTCAACAGCTGTACATGGTATGTATCAAATATTCCCCACAGTTGACCTAACATCCCTCCTCCCTAAGAGGGTGTGGCTAAAAACAGCGTTGCACGGACTTGCTCCCGTGCCAGCATATGCTGAGCCTCCTCCTTTTGTCCTTTAATTAGTTTCTGGTTATAACTTTAATGAGTTGTTGTTGTACTGCGTTATATTGTTATATTATTTTTTCTGTTTGTATCTCTTGTCATGTTATATTTTGTGTAATAAATGAAATAAATTGAAATTGAAATAATTTTAATTCGTTGTACTCCTTCCCATTTTTCTTTTCGCAGCAGTGACCACTTACCAGCAGGTTTACTATATTTTATATTATTTATTATATGTTTACTAAAAGTATGTTATTGGGTCGTTCAATCTACTTAACAAAATATCTCAAATCCACAAAATCGTCAGCTCTCGATTCTCAAGTGTCGAATATATGGTCCAATTCTGGATGTCACCAGTGTAAATGACAAATCGATGAATTATGCAGTCCCCTGACATGAATAGCATATCGACTGCAGGGAAATAATAATCCACGCCACCATATTTCATAAATAAGTGTCATTGTCTGGCAGAGGATTGATGGTTCCATTGTAACGGTTCTATTGCACGAATTCAGCGAACCGTCGGACATGGGAGAACATGTTGAAATATATACTAAGACGCTATGCTTCAATACTGGACTAAAT
>DWKC01000603.1:0-12133 GCA_018249195.1 Racta chiria
GCAGGCAACGCGTTAGTGATAACCAGTCGGGTGTTACTAATGTCTATGGACGGCGGTGATCACTTACCATCAGGTGATACGTCTGTCCGTTTGCCTGCTCTTTACATAAAAAAAAAGTAAAGGAAATAAATTATTTTGATTAAATAACTTGATATTGTTGTCAGACGAATGTTGATAAGTTCTGGAAATTGTTTTGGATTTTTTATTGACGAATTACATTTCCAGCTATTAAAGTTTAATTACATGTATTTCCATTTTGGATAGATAAAATAAAAACAAATCTATACGGCTATAACCATAAAATTAAAGTTGCATTGGAGTTTTTTTTAATTAAAAAAGACAACGCAGGCATGCCAGTTGATTTTAAATTCGGATATCCATGGATCTTCCAAAGATCCAAAAGCTTTAAAGTCCACATCTCTTATTCGCAGGCTGCGAGCCTGCCGACAAACGCTTTGTAAGACCGAGACAATACGACGATCTTTTCAAACGGACAATTGGACAACAAGCATCACATGCCTTTCATAAACCAAGATTATTAGGTTCGTGGACTGTACGTTTGGATGAATAAGCGCGGTCTTTCGTAAGCTGGTTTAGAATTCTTTCAAGACTTAATGCAGGTTTAAAATGCAAATATTTCTATTATCACGTCTCTTTCGTACGTGTTACATAAAGTAATATTGCTATTAGTTAAGCATGTTTTTTATTTTAAATTTGCGTTTACTGTAATTTTGGACTATGTAAGTTAGTTGTAAGTCTTAAAGAATTATTTTATATCTTAGTATAAAAACCATATAGTTATAAAAGATACTGAAGAAGCTATATCAGCAGACGTTGCAGGTCCTTCTTGTGAGTGGATAATACTTAAACAATCGACTACCGTCAGTCACAGCTGCAATCTACCACTCGCTCAGCGAGCGTGCATTAAATTGAAAAAAAAGACAATTTATACATCCTAGTGCGCAAATAATAGCAAATTGGTTCCTCAAAATTGATTATCGAACAAACGTAACACAAGTAGGTAATAGAGGTCTACATTACACGACTATCGTCGCCGTGGTAACCCCACCGAAACTATCCCTCGATACTTTCACCCTCGCCGCCTAACGTCTGATTAAGTCTAGGTTTTATAAAAGTAACAACTGACGTCGACTGGTACGAGCGTGTAGATACGCAGGTGACATCGTACGTTGTAATTTGTTGAAGACGTGGTTCCAAATTCAATAAATTATAAGATACATAAACATGTGCTATAATGTGCATTTTTTGACACAAGTATTTTTTGTCGCGCAACTTTAGGTTACGAAATAGGAGAAACATTCCACAGAGTTTCCCGCTTCCTTCTTGGCAAACGGTGATGTTTTCGATGACTTCGGTATTCAAGGCCTGTATGACAGAATATTTCTGCTAAAAACCTTTGTAGTGTTACATTTTTATTCCTGTTTCATACATCTTAACCTCACCAAGTTGAACACGATACTAAAAGAGTGGCGGGAATATGTAGAACATTAAATATTTCAGCGAGACAGAATTGTACGAGAGCCGCCGATGGCAAATATGAATCACAAATGCTAAGCCGACTTACAGGCTTTTCAGACTTAGATGCTTCCTCGTATATCAAACTATAACTAGATCCGCATAAGTTTCAATTTAGTTCACTTGTTTTACTTTACGTTACGGAATGTGAAGATAATAATTATGTATTAATATCGATATCGGATATGAATATTCCTTCAATATTAAAATAATTTTGCTTTTAGTTAAATATATATATAAACTAGCTGTACCCGCGACTCGGTTCACGCGGAATTTGTAAAGACAAATTCCGTCTATACTGAATTCTTTAAATTGTCACATCTTTTTTATTTGTACACCGATTTCAATAAAAAGTGTCAACCCAATACACAAGTGAAAACCGCTTTCAAATCGGATCAGCCGTTTCTGAGATTAGTGCGAACAAAGGCTTAGACAAACAGATAAACAGACAAAAAATTCTAAAATGGTTGGTTTGAGTTCAAATACCTACTACAAACTCCCCACTTAAGTTTCTTCCATATATCTTACACGTACAGGCAGCGATCAGTTACAGATTTCTTAGGTATATGTATGATGATGATGATATGATTGCGTTTTTGTGAGATATAAGATTGTATTTGCTTTTTTATAAGCTTGTGCCCAAAAAATATAGATTTTTACGTGTAAATATCCATTGTCAACATTAGAGCCATTTTTAAAATATTTTACATAACCGCATGATTACGTATCTATAAGATAGGTAAGATGTAGGCATCTTACCTATCTTATAGATAGGTAAAGTAGGTATAGGTACCTACTTTACAAATTTGTTTCAACATGCAAACTTGTATCCATATCATGTCGGTAACAGTAGAAAAGTGTCGTGTCTTTTCCAGACGGGCTTTGAAAGGTCATTATTAAACAACAAATCCTCGTGTCGGAACACATCAAAACATTGTAATTCTAAATTCATCCACCTAATCTGAAATATTTCAAAGTAATTTCCACGGAAAATATTTCCTTATAGGATTAATTTTTCATTTCGTTTTCATAACAGTAAACAATTGTTGTCTAAATTACCCAATTAACGCGTTTTGTTGAAGGAAAGGCAATGAATATAGTTTATGCAAAGTAAACCTACTTACCTAATCTAAAGGGCTTTAAAGACCGCAGCGAGCGGAAGCGCGGTGAACACGAAAGTTTTATGATCTTTTCGTACAGTTGCTTCGCTATGTAAAAAAGAGAAGAATTAAATAATAAATATAAGGATACCATAATGGTAAAACATAAAACGAATGAAGTGACGAGTCATCGTAATGAAACACAACTCATCGAGGGAAGATTTCTTTATTACTGCCTTCAAATCAATTACATTATAGCTTAGCCTAATACGCATGCATACATAGAAACGTACCTTACTACTGTTCTTACGTACACTACAACGACTACTAAGCTAAATATGAAGCAGTTTTAGCCTAATGGTTTGAACGTTGGTCTCTTGAACGGGAGGTCCCAGGTTTAAATCCTTCTGCACACACCTCTAATTTTCGAAATTATGTGCGTATCAGAAATTTGTTATCACTTGCTACGGTGGAGGAAAACATCGTTAGGAAACCTGCACTCCCGACAGTTCGGATAAAGACCTCAATGGTCTGTGAAGTCTACCAATCTGCACTTGGCCAGCATGGTGGACTATGGCCGGACCCCTCACATTGTGAATGGAGACCGGAGCCAGAGGACAAATAAGGGTTGCAAAAGAAGAAAGAAGAAAACATAAAAATCAAGCTTTAATTGAACGACTCTAATACTAAGAAACACATCAAATTTCGTACCTGTGTTGTTAGCCATTGAGAAGTTCTCTTGTCTGGAGCTAATCTTGAACGCAGTATCAAATCGTGATCATCATAATAAAATATTGTCATCGGAAGTGAAGCCTTATACAAAATTACAGCTGCGTAGATTCCGAAGTGGTTTTAATTAAGCTTACAAGATTTTACACGAAGACACCAACAAATGAACATACAAACAAACATTGCAAGTTAAATAAACTGATACGGACAAACGCTTCAGGCAATAGGAAAGGCGACCTTGAACTCGCTTAATACTACGTTTAATTTAGCGAATGCCCAATAAAATGAGTCTGTTTCACCAAGCTTATACCCTTAGAAACTCGAGCTTATTCTGTAAATGAAACTGTCTACGCTATATTTATATATTTGTCTGGCTTTTATGTAGGCTAATAGTGAAAGCCTCGCTCTTATTCTATGCTTTCTTTTCATTTTGCTGAAACTTTTCAGCGTTCAGCTTGGACATTCTGCTTATTTGTCACATTTCTGGTCGGAATATTACTGTGTAAATAAAGTAAGAGATACATTTAGACATACTTACACACTTTTACACATTTTACACATACACATACTTACACATATTTACAGACACGTTTAGTTATTAACTTATCATCACGCAGGGATATTATAAGTTAAAGGAAATAAAACAGATAAAAAATATAAATCGTTTTTTTTACAAAAACTTATTACGTCCATTTGTGTAAAATATAAACGTAAAAACTTTTTTTTCGTTAGCTTTTATTTGATACTTCACTAATTACCTATATATATTATTTTAATTTTACCACCGTTTTTTAACATTAAATAACGTGGACTGCGTAGGTACATTGTGTACACAGGTACTCGCCATTATAATTTACGATTACAAGGCGTTAAAAGTATATATCATGGGTATTCGTACCATAGCTTAATATCGTACGATTAAAATCTATTGATCGATAAATATTATAAAAAAATATCAAAGGTTTTTAAGATAAATTAGGTAAAGTAAAGGAATTCCTTGCAAGTATAATTTATTTGTTATAGTTATATAAGTGGCCGTGGAACGAGGTCAAAATGTAATTCGTAGGAGCGCCGCATTGCGCTCGATGCGCCACCTACAGCTTGCAGCACGCTTCATCTCAAGCAAGAAGGAGCGGCTTCCTCCACTTAACGTGCGACATCTTACTCTAGTGCCAAATACCCTGATTATTATTTAATCTTGCTTGAAGTCCATCGTAGACCTCATAATCCATATTTTGCAAAGAAATATAACAGTAGTTTCATATTACAAGATGTATTAGTAAGTTGTTACTCTGTGATGATACAAAAAATCTAAGTTTTAAACGACTTAGACAAGAATAACCTAACGAGCTCTTTTCATGCATTCTTCATTTGAGTTGAAGCCGCTGTCTTGATAATATCTAATTCGGTAGTGAGTCGGCAGGGGTCTCTCTAACACACTATATGTATTGACATAGTAAAGTAATGATCCTTCCTAAAAACGCAACATCTAGATCGGCGGATCCCAACCACTGACCGATTGACGACCCGTGAGTCGCAAGCATAAAAATATGGTCCGTGTAAAGATTTCTAAACTTCGAAATCTGTTATAAATCATCATCTGTGTAATGTGTGTACATGTGTATGTACACACAATGTTTTTTAAAATTCTAAGGGTGATCTTTTTGCTCAAAGTACCATGCATTGGTTATCTGTCTGTGTATATGTATACACATATACATGTGTAATGACAGACACACATGTATATGTGTAAGTCAAAAAACATATGCATGTAGCTTTGAGCGAAAAGATCACCCTTAGAATTTAAGAATTTGTATAAAACATGCAAGCCCAAAATCTCATTGAAGCAGACTTAACTGTATAGAAAAAATATTTTTAACTGTTGATTACTTTAAAATTTACTAACTTTAGTGTTCGTTTCGAATATAATCTGTTTTGCTTATAGATTTACACTCTGTATGTGTACTCGCTGCAAACAAAAATGAATTGCAAGTGGTCTCTGGATAAGAAAAGATTGGTAATAGTTGATCTAGATAATCTCGTATCGAGTACTTATCGAGATATTATAAATGGTCCTGCGACCATGGACCTACTCGTAGTACGCAAAGCTTCATCCTTGAGACTAACGTTGACATTAGATACAATACTGCATTCATTTTGTATTACTTTAGATACTTCGGTAATATATTGCAATTAACTTGTTTGTTTAATGTTACGGAATACCAATTACATACGATTAGAACACGCTAGAGTGCCGTGACAATTTGTGACTGTCACGTTCTAAGCAATTTTGGCTAATTGGTGGAATGTATTGACCTGCCCTTAGCGGCGGTACAAGTACACTGTGACTAATGTCACTATACCCTCCTAACTACCACGAGATAGGGTTGCTTGATGGTCGGGGTTCGGCTGGATTGACATTTGATATCAGATCCAAAAGAACACAAAGTGTCCCGACAACTCGTTCGATTGATCAGAACGCGCTGTTTAAACTGGTGGGTTTAGTAAAATCGAATACCAAATACAATCATATATTTAAGTTGTACTTGCCCTCTGAAGCATGAAAGCGTTCATGAGTTTTTGCCAATCCTCCTTCCCACCGCGCCCGCGTTGCTTAACTTCGTTGATAATTTTTCTCTCGACGCAAGACTATGAAGGCTTTGTCATTTACTATTCATATAATATTAATTTGTCAAAAAGTATATTTTATTATTTTGTACTAAAAACATACTTTTTTCAATCGTAATATTTATTTATTTGTTCCGCTTAAAGACCGAAAATTTTGCAGATATTTCAGTCGTCCCATGTGGCAACCCTACTACGAGTATAACATTACCACGCTACGTGCTACGCGTGTTTGAGTAAAGGCACTCCCTCACTATACACCAATAACATAGAAGGAGAGTGGAAGTTTTATTAAGTTATCCGTCCAACAACTGTCTTTCTTATTTGTGTAACCAGGAGAATGAGCAGACGCGTCACCTGATGGTAACTAATCGCCGCCAGCCATTGAAATTCGCTACACTAAACGCGTTGCTGGCCAAGAAGAAATTGATAGATTAATGCCGGTAAATACATTAAGCTAATATGTATACCTAAATATACCTTTGTGAGGGCAATATAAATAAATACATAAAAACAGATAAATAGATAGACGTCATAGCTATATACCACCAGGTCGGATTATTGTCATGATTACGACAAAAATACTTCTTTTTAGGATAAAAATTCTGGCTAAGAAAAATCCAAACTATTATTACGTTACCTATCGAATACTAAAACCTACACTTAACGTGTTGTTAGGCACATTACTCGTATATATCCACTTGCTGAAAATTGAAATTCAAATAAGTCTTCCTGTAGCTAACCGGCTACTACGTACCTTTTTATGTATACACGGAAAATACTGGCCGATTCGACATAATAAGAATGTTTTATGTATCCGCAGGTTCGCAAACCAATCAATGTCAATGCCAAGGCCTGAATAAAAATGTGTCTGGGATACTTGTCCGTAGTCATTTGAATATTATTTATATTTATAAGCGCCAATATTTTTCCTTTTTGCCAATTTGTACCTGACAAATAAATGCGTAAACGATGAAGGATTCGTCATCGGTTATCTTGCAACTGAATAGATTCCGGTGCAAATTCAACAACGTTAGCGCGATCAGATTTTGTTAAATAAAATACTTTTACCACTACCGTCGCATTGACTTTGTCGCGGTTGGCATGGACAAAGCACTATTTACACCCATGACCCAAGGACAAATATTTATCTGTCGCCATCTGTATCAGAAACTTCTCACTTTGTAGGCAACGTCACTACCATCTAGACAACAGAGGTGTTGTTTAGTGCAGCAGTTTTTGATACGAACCTAATTTATACATTTTAAATGTTACAAGCTACTTTTTCTTTTAATTTTTCTATTGTAACTATCGCGAGTTGATCGCTTTTGATCGCAGGAACCTTTGGGAACATTTCCAAAAAATAAAAATATAAGCGAGCCTATACTGATAGGTATGCTATTGAATTAACCATTACAAATCAAAAATCATAAATCGTAATCCTGTACTTCATCATGTAGGTATTATCAATACACTTATGAACGTCAAATATTTAGAATCTACCACCGTTTCAGAAAGGCGCCATAATAAAGAGGGGAAGAAACGGCGAAAGTAACTCCTCAGCACATCTTTTCAGAGGAATACAGAAAACAGAGGTACAACATTCATTATCAACTTGGTTGGAATCGGCTGCGGATGTGTATTATTTCTAAGTGTCCTCGTCATTAATGTAAATGACGTCATTAATATAAACACAATAATAATAATAATATGTAGTTTCTAGATAAAAATCTAACCCATAATATTAAAGGATCTCACATCTGACTGAGTTTTTCACCTTCGCAGATCTAAGACGAATGTACACAAACACTCTCACAGAACACTCTTAGTTTAAGTCAAAAGAAAAACAAAATAAACGCTCAAAAAACATATGGTAACATAGATATTTTGATTCCTTAAAAGTTGTTTCTTTGTTTCACTTCCAAGAAAATTGGCAAAGGCAATATTTATTCAGCCGCACGTTGCTCCGAGGCGTTCTGGAGCCGGTTCTAGATTTGAGGGTATTTTCAAATATTCTGTAAATGCATCGACCTATATTGCGGACAAATTGAATTGTATATCAATGAAACTATTGTCGAAAGGATTTTCCGCGACCTACTTTGTAAAATAACTTGCGAACATTTCCAAGCATGGCTGAATTTTCTCGGATCAAAATTTTATTTTTTTGTCATTTTATATCTCTGCAATATTTTGCTGCCAGTAACCATTATGATACTCAACGCAGTGATAGTCTAATAGTTTGAACTTCTAATTTTCAAAGTAATGTGCGTATCACAAGTTGATTATCACTTGCAGCGGTGAAGGAAAACATCGTGATGAAACCTGCACTCCCGAGATTTCTCCATAAAGATCTCAAAGGTGTGTGAAGTATATCAACCCGCACTTGGCCAGCGTAATGGACTATGGCCTGCACCCTTCATTCATTGTGATTATATACCCGAGCCCACTAGTGGGATGCAATGTAGACCATTATGACATACTAGGAAAATATGCCAATATTGGTGGTCTCACACAGTTTGTGATTAGAACGGTCTCGCATCACAGTGATGCATTTCCCGTCTTGCGTTTTCGTTTGTAACCCAACGCATTTTTCGTGAGTGTGGAGCGATATCGCTGCTAAAACGCATCGGTGTAACATCAAGGAAAAAAAAACTAAATCTAATCAGACTTATGGTAGACTAATGTAATCTGTCAAACGTCACCTGTCACCCTGTCAATAGTTTCCACATTGGCATGCATAACCGAGCCATGATCCATGCAAAGTCGAAATATCGGCAAACAAATAATCGTGAGTACCCGTATAATAATAAAAGATCCACTATGAGTTAGTTTTTCGCAAAATTGTATCAACCAATATCAGACATTTAGAAAATAAAAGTAGGCACTGTAAGTAGCAGCAGAACAAATAAAGGATTTTTTATGCTATGAGCAGACAAACAGACAGACGGGCCACTTGATGGTAAGTGATCACCGCCGCCCATAGACAGGTGCTGCCTGTCAGGAAGGAAGTAATAGACCCGTACGCACTGGGAAGACAAAGACAGAAGGGAAGCAGTACGTCGCTGAAATAACCAATAATCATATCTTTTTTATTTGTGCACCGATTACACTAAAAATACCGAAATACCTAAGTGCCAATCCAAGCTTAGCCCAATACATCAGTGAAAACCGCATTCAAATCGGATCAGTGGTCAGCGTAAGTACAGACAAACAGATAAACAGATAAAAATTATAAAGATAGTTGTTTTGGGTTCTGTTCCTTACTACAAAACCCCCCTATAAGTTCCATACATCGTCCATGTCCAGACAGCAATCAGTTACAGATATATAAGATTTTCTATGCTTATAATTTTAAAGCGACGTTAATATTACCTTATTACATCTACCTATTATCTAGTACCTCAAAGCAAACTGTGCATTAGAGATTTCCCGTGGCATCTATATATATAAAAATGAATGTTTGTCTGTATGTTCTTTATAGAATCGTAAACTATGCATGTGATGATATCATGTGATGATCTTTAGCAAAGTTGTTGTGCATAAGCCCACGAAGGTTTCTGAGTTGGTGCGACCAATTTTAGACAGATGGCGCCAATGTCATTTCAATGAATCAGTGACTGTCTGTCTGCGTCTGTATAGACGCATACAAGAAATTCAACGATATAAAGATTAAATTCAAACGCGGACGAAGTCGCGGGCACAGCTAGTAGTATATAAAAAGCTATGGTTGTTCCGACCAGTTAAGCTTACTCCAACCACAGTTCCCGAGGGAGCTAGCAGGAAGAATAACTTCAAGCTGGGAACTAGCAATATTGCATTGCATATAAATAACTCGTGAAACTTGTTTGCATTTATAATGCAATTGTATTGTTTTCTTTTACTATCAACTTGTATACTATGAATCTCGGTGTAAGGTTCGTACTGAAATGTCGACGGGACCTCATTATTAAGGGTTCGCTGTCTATACGTCTGTCCGTCCATACCCATCTGTCTTACACATCGTTCTGTCACAAGGTCATATTTCTCGAGGTAGAAACCTGACTTTTGATGAAACGTGTTTAATAACTTGCATACAATATCCAAGGAAAAAAGTTCTTTATTATTTTTACAATAGTTTCGTTCTAACCTCTAAGATTGAAACCATTAAATTAAAAGTTTAAAATGTATGTGTCCGTTCCGTATGTATATAAGTCATTTGTTGCATAGAAAGGCGTGTACACAACTGGTTATATCGAAAGATAGATTACATGACCCATGTTAGAAAGTCTTCAAAATAATTGTAATAGAATGTGTGTTTGTATTTGGGAGTGAGATGAGAGAGAGAGAGAGAGAAAAAAAAATAGTATGTATCTTTGAGTCCAGAGAAAGATATTACGAGTATCTACATGACCCTTGCTAAGACGACTTTAGTATCACCGTAAAATATATACATATATATATATATATATAGATGCGTCCTTGCGTATTAGTCACAAGAATGGTAGACTCCCCCCCCCCCCTTTAAACACTTACTTGGCCCAAAAATCCACTAAATCCCCTTGTCTACAAAATTCATCTTACATCCAAAAGCCTTATAATGCAGATAAGTCAATGACAAAAATGGAAATGACCGACCTATTCAGTGCCCTTTTTAGCCCTTAGCCCGATATCATTACTTAGAGTTTTTGTAGACGAATCTCAGTGTTATCCTTAGCCTCAGTCACTAAGTGCCGTATCTTTCAACACCAGGTAACTATATCTCTAAAAGGCAAGAAATAAGTACTGAGTTTTTGCAGAGAGGCTTTAACACTTTTAGGGCCTAAAGAGCACGGATTCTCGCAACTGGAAAACACCAATATAGATCTAAGGGTCAATGCTCATTACTGCACAGGTAGATTTGATAGCCTTGATAGCCTAATGGTTTGATTGTTGGCCTCTTGAATGGGAGCAAAAAATCCTGCTGGGCGCACCTCTAACTTTCAAAATTATATGCGTATCAGAAGTTGATTATCACTTGCCTCGGTGAAGGAAAACTTCGTGAGAAAACCTGCACTCCAGAGAGTTCTCATTAAGTCCTCAAAGGTGTGTGAAGTCTACCAATCGGCACTTAGCCAGTGTGGCATAGTCCACCTATGGCCTGTACCTCTCACATTGTGAGTGGAGACCCCAGCCTCGTAGTGGGACAGATAAAGGTCGCAAAGACTGCACAGGTCTTTCTTCATAACTAAGGGCGAGAGCATACTTCAACAGTGTGGATTTGTGAAGCAGTTAGAGGCCAACGAACCTTCTGTTGGTAGTACTTTTGCCGCTCGAGGGTCTGCAAAATGGTTTGATGATTATTATTATTTTGAATTTATGTACGATCGCCGAGTGAGTGATGGATTACATTTGTGACTGATGGTCGTCGACTGTTTAAATATTATCCACTCACCAAGCGGACATACCTGCAAGATCTGCTGATTGCTTTTTCAGCATCTTTCTTACTTCTAAAGATATAAAATGATTCTTTAAGACGTACAAGTAACTTACATCTAACCTACTTAATGTTAACTTAATTTAGTTAGTTTAGTTTAATTAATGTTTTCTAACGACTGGTCTGTTGGGCTAGTGTTTAGTGAATCTTTTTGCAAAGACAATCATATCTGTGATAATAGGAATGTTTGTTCTGTGTGTAAAAAATATGTTAAAATAAAAAATATGTTTTTCAGTTATCTGATTACATAGTACAAGCTGACGCTTGGTTTGGGCTGAGATGGCCGTGTTTGAGTTGTGTGTGGAGATGGAGAGTGTTTTAACAACCATGCATTACGTAACTTCAATAGCACGGAACTCCTCAATAAGTACTGCAACGGCCTGTCGTGTGATTCTCCTACTCGTATTTGGCCGATATTCTGCTGAACATTGCCACAGTTTTACCTTAAATATCGCCGCATTTTCACTCTGAATATCTCTGCATCAATAACATTCACACAGCCCTCTCTAAAACACAACGCAAGTCGTGTTTACATTCTTCTACTTGACACATTGTACCTGACAATGTTACAATGTGACCAATATTGCCTTTGTTCGTTCAAGGCCTATAGAAACACTAGCTGACTCGGCAGACGTTGTTCTGCAAATGTTTATAACATGTAACCACGTCAGGTATATTAGATCTTCAAATT
>DWKC01000604.1:0-12131 GCA_018249195.1 Racta chiria
AGATGTATACATAAGGCCTTTCATGGGAGAAAATGCAACTTTACAAATTACACAAATTAATACAAATAGTTTATTCACCAGGATATTTCTGTAGCAACACTCAAACGGTTCCATCCTGTCTCTTATAAGATTATCCCACAATAGCAAAGCCATTTTAATATTCGCACTTCCAGCAGTATATGTAACAGAGTTATATAATTTGATGAATGATTAATTCTACAATGATACTGAAGTACTTCGGAGTGAGTCGTTTGTAAACAGGGTCGTTTGTAAGCCAGTTTCACTGCCATGGCAGATATATAATTGGTCTTGGGTTAAGGGTGTTTTGTGGGTTTTGAGTTGGTTATGCCACTCGTCACACAAAGACTCGCTATCGTTTTTTAGACCAGCGCGTAGGAGTGAACATTTGTGTAGCGTTTAAAAACGTTTTGAGACATTGATATAAGGTTCATTATAAATACATATTAAAAACAAAAAAGTGTAACAAAATTTCACGTAAAACAATTATGTTCTTGAGTTGAAAATTTAAAACATTGAAAAAATTCTGTTTTTTCAGTGTAACAAGATTACCTCGTACATTAACTCGCATTACGTGTGTGTTACGTTGATAAGCTGATACAAGGACGAAGCTTCCATGAAATTGTTATCTTAATAATGTGCAATCAGCGTAGTAAGACTAAAGATTTTTATACGTTAAGGTTTCCCACTGTCTATGACGAAACATACCGAGCCCTCAGTCCTTAATAGGACTTAGCTAATGCTAAAATTTGAAAACCGCAAACGTTAAGAAGCAACAGCACCGATCGATCGCTATGAGTCAAAAAATCGTATTACATACGTGATCACTTGCTTATCGCTCGATGATTAATAATTTTTGTGACGCAACTAGCGCCAATAGCAATAAAGTAGTCAAATTGCTCCCATACACTCGAAAATCCCTTTGTTGTCAGGATTGATACGTAACACAGAAATTTTGGGTCTCTAAACAATTATAAATTTCTAGTTTGCCGATCGCGCGGCAAAGATACTATCGATTTTTGCCATTGCATGTACACGTAATACTAATTTACGATCCACGAGCAATTATCGCAAAATATTCGTCATCGCTTTCTGTTTGCAAGATACGTAATAGGCCGGGGAGGGCAATTATGAGTCAGATGAATTGTTGTTCTCGGGTCATGGATATTATTTGAGATGTATATTTGTGTTGTCCATGCAAACCCGCGACGGGGATTCTTAGCAGGAGTATGAATGTGTGTATTTATTTTTGACTGTAATTGAACTTCTAATTTCTTATATATAAAAATGAATTAATGGTCGTTAGTTTCTGTAAAACTCGAGAACTGCAAGACCGATTTGAACACTTCCTTCTTTGGTGTGCGCAGGGTTGCTCAGGGTAGGTGTAATAAAACAACGTTGGCCAGACAAAGACTGCTTTATTGTGTAAGTGCGGGTGATAATCATCTTTCCCTTTATAAACAAAATAAATAAAAATAAACTCATCCTGCTAGATTTCTTACAGGTAAAAGTACAAAGTAAAAGGTTTACAATTATATACTTATGTAGGCAATTGATACGTATCTAATTAACAAAATATTATAGGTTTTGAACTAAGTAAGAAGCGCTATAGAATTAGATACCTAACTAAAACATAAATGTTTTAATATGTTTTATTTTTTTATATTTTTTAATAAACCACTGATTTTATCCCGAGCCATTTGTGAGGCCTCCCTACGCACGCGATCAAACAGCGGCGCCGATGCCGCTTCTCCAAGGGCTGAAGCAGCTTCACATACGTTTTGTCGATCGTAAACATTCTTTTCACACGCATTCATACTACCGCTCACACCTGTCTCTGCTTCCATAAATAAATCCTGTTTCTCATCATCGTCCGAAAGTGCATCATTGTCATCCATCTCCTTTCCTTTTGAAAAAAAAGAGGGAGAGGAAGGGAGAGCAGAGGACTGTTTAATTTTCATTAAATGTCGCCTGTTGCGTCTATACGTCTTACCATTGTTGTCCGTAAGAAAGTACGAGCGTGGTTGCGGAGCAGCGCTGTGCACACGCATGTGGCGTTTATTCGAGTCGTTTACCATAATAACATCATCACCGGGAAACAGATCAGGTAAAGGTCGCGAATGTACATCGTAATATCTTTTACATTTTTGACGGTTGTAGCAAATTCTGTCATAGTCCTGAGCATTATTGCGTTCCGGTCTAAGTTTATCAATATGTACTGGTAAACGTGTATTAAGACGACGGCCCATCAGCAGCTGACACGGTGAGCTGATACCATCCCGCGGAGTCGCCCTTAGATTGAGGAGACCTAAATAAAACTCCGACATGTTACCTTTCGTTTTCTTTAAAATACTTTTTACTGTACGTACAGCTCTCTCACTCATGCCGTTGGACTGGGGGTAGTGAGGTGAGCTCGTGACGTGCCTGAACCCCCACTTCTTACTGAAGTCTGTAAACTCCTTAGATGCGTACGCAGGTCCGTTGTCAGTCACAACCTCCATCGGTATGCCGTGCCTCGAGAATTGGTCAGTCATGGCCAAAATTACCGATTTGGTGCCAATCGAGTTTATAGGGTTAACTTCAATGTAATTAGAAAAATAATCGACGAGAACTAAAAAGTATTTATGTCCGTATTCAAATATATCAGACCCTAATTTGACCCACGGTATATCTGGTACTGCGTGCGGCATCATAGGCTCGCGCGGCGGACGCGCAGCGTGCTGCGCACAGGCGGCGCACGCGCGCACCATGCGCTCGACGTCGCGCGACATGCCGCACCAGAACATAACATCACGCGCGCGCCGTTTGCACCCCTCCGCGCCTAAGTGACCTTCATGAATTCTACATAACATTTCACCCCGTAGACATCGAGGGATAAAAAGCAGGTTATCTTTAAATATTAGCCCTTCCGCATGCTCTAAGGTTTCACGGTACGCCCAGTGATGGCGTACTATAGGGTCGACATCCCCCTTGGTAGTTGGCCAACCCTCAATTATATATTTTAATAATTTTTGACACTCAGAATCCTCGAGACACGATTTTCTTATCGACTCCAATCTGTCGGTACTGAACCTTACATTTTCAATCAGGTAACAAGTTTGTTCCTCCAATTCTAAACACATTTTATCGTGCATGGTTTCCGGTAATGCTGCACGTGAGAGGGCGTCGGCGACGTACATATACTTCCCAGGTTTGTAAATAACATCAAAATCATAGCACTGAACGCGCAACATCATTCTTTGCAACCGCGCCGGAACCGAATCGAGCGCCTTTTTAAATAATGTTTCTAAAGGTTTGTGATCAGTTTCGACAGTCACGTCACCCCTTCCGAATACGTATTGATGGAAGCGTTCCATAGCGAAAACGATAGCAAGCATTTCTTTCTCGATCTGTGCGTACCTGCATTGCGTGTCAGTGAGCGTGAGCGACGCAAACTCGACGGGGCGGCCCGCCTGCAGCAGCACGGCACCCAGCGCCACCCCGCTCGCGTCCACCGATATCACCACCGGTTCCGAGCCAGAGTACAGTGCGAGTACGGGCGCTTTGCACACTGCTTCCTTCAGCCTCTTTACCACCACGTCGTGCGTCGAATCCCATACCCATACGGCGTCCTTTTTTAATAAAGATCTAAGGGGTGAGACTACGTCTGAGTATTGAGGAATAAATTTTGATAAATAGTTAATCATACCCAAAAATCTCTCGAGAGCCTGTCTGTTACTTGGCGTAGGCATTTCCGTGATGGCCTTGACCTTGTTCGTATCGATATGCATCCCGGCGGCACTAAACGTGTGACCCAGGTATGTTACTTCCTCGACAGCGAATTGACATTTTTCGCGATTGAACTTTAACCCGATGTTTCGCGCCCTGTCTAGTAAATGTTTCAATCTATGGTCGTGCTCCGTCCGCGACGAACCCCATACGATTATGTCGTCGACGAATGAGTCGACGCCTTCCAAGTCTTCGAGCAGCTGTCTTACCTTAGCGTGAAATACCTCTGAAGCTGAATTGATACCGTAAGGTAAACGTAAAAATTGATACCTACCAAAGGGAGTTCCAAAAGTACACAAGTCGGCGCTCTCGTCATCGATAGCAATCATCCAGAAGCCGGACCTCGCGTCCAGCTTGCTAAACCAACGAGCGCCTTGGAGCTTGGTCGCTATCTCGGTGAGGGTGGGGAGGGGGTAATGCGCGCGTCGTATTACGCGATTAAGTGGCCGAGGATCTAAACACACCCTTACATCACCATTCTTTTTTGCAGCTAACACTAATCCATTCACCCACGGCGTTGGATGTGTGACCTTGCGAATGACACCCATGTTTACCATTTCATTTAAAGCATTCAGTAATTTATCTCTCACACCGATCGGTATCTTTCTTACCGGACATATGCAAGGCATTGCATTTTTTTCTAACATAATCTTATATGTACCTGGTAGCTTACCTAAACCGTTAAATAAATCATTATAATCATACATACATAAGGTAAAAATACGTTTAACTAAACCGAGTTCCTCACAGGCATATTTTCCTAGAACATTCTGACACTCATTAACAGTAATTACAAACTTAAGCTGATATGATTTGTTCTTATATCTAAACGATATCATTTGTGTGCCCATCACAGGAATATAATTACCACAAAAGGATTGAGCAATGATTGTGTTAGGCGTTACATCGTTAGCATTATAACCCAAACTTAAAAATGTTGTAATGGAAATGACGTTGATGTCGGAACCGGTGTCTAATTTGAACCTTATTTCTTTACCGTTACGATCTAAAAACAGTGATTCATACCATTTACATGCGTCCTTCCGTTCACGGTGTTCATTAATCGTTGACACAAAATATAAGTTGTCATCTCGTTCTTGACTGTCGAATTCGCATACCTCGTATACTTTGTTACTTAATCTACCCGGACACATTTTCTTATAATGGCCTACGTTGTTACACTTATAGCACTTAGTATACGTAGCCGGACATTTAGAATCAGTAACACATCGCGCACTTCCGCAACAAGGACATAACCGTGTAGCCAACGCGTTGCCGCCGCTGCCGCTTACGCCACCGCTGAAGCCGGCGCGGCCCCGTGGTTGGTTTCGCGCAACCACTCTGCCGGCGTACCGCGCGCCGCGCACTCCCCGTGCGCGGCCTTGACCTTGAACCCAGCGGTTCCCGCCGATGATGGCATCCACGGCGACAAGTGATGAATCCAAGTCGTTACTGCCGATCTTGGCCACTTCTATGTGGCGATTCTCCTCGCTCGACATCTCGTTTGCCTGACAAATTTTCACGGCTGAAGCTAATGTCAGGTCATCCGTTCTCAAAAGCCTGTCCCGCACAGATGTGTCGTAGACTCCACATACAATTCTATCTTTAATTAACCCGTCTTCTAAGTGTTCGAATGCACAGTGTTGACTAAGCAGTTTCAAAGAGGTCACATATTCGTCGATTGTTTCGCCGCTATCCTGATTTCTCGTAAAAAATTTGAAACGAGCCATCGTAGTGTTTTGCTTCGTGGTGAAGTGCTCGTTAAATTTTTTCGTTACCACGGTAATGTCGTCGCGGTCTTCATCCTTCGTAAACTTAAAGGTTGAATAAATATCGTAACCCTCTGTTCCGATTAGGTTAATTAACAAACTTGCTTGAACATCGCTATTCTCCTTGTGAATCCCCGACGCTTTTAGGAATATCACGAATTGACGATGCCACTTGCGCCATGCATCGGCCCGACTCGCCGGACCGCCTTCCAAAGTCAATTCCGACGGTGGTCTCGCATGTTCCATTTCAATCGATCGTTATGATGCTGGGGCACTTAATAAGTTTTATTTTTCTTTGCACACACACTATTCACGACTGATTGTCCAAATTAAAAACTGAACACCGCTGCCACCATGTAATAAAACAACGTTGGCCAGACAAAGACTGCTTTATTATGTAGTGCGGGTGATAACTAAAAATAATATTTTTTATGTACCCTCTAATATTATAACAGTGATGATCTTTAGCAAAGTTATTGTGCATGAGCCCACGGAGGTTTCTGAGTTGTTAAAATTTTTTGACAGATGGCGCCACTGTCAACCAATGAATCGGTGACATACACGCGCACAAGCGCGAACGAAGTCGCAGGCACAGCTGGTCTTTGATAAACATTAATTGCAATGTATAATTTTCAAATAGACAAGTCAATAAACGTATTTACAATTTTTTACATCACGCGATTTAACAATATGGACATGTAAATACGAGTATGTAGGATCTATGTATCTATCTATATATACCTAATTAATGCGTGTACTTTACAGATAGAATCTATTAATTTCCCCAGAGGAGAAAGATAACTCCGCGAGCGTGTGGTAAAGATGATAATATCTTTGGTTACTTTGTAAGGTTTAACAGTTTGGAAGCAGCTACATATTATCATTTTACCACATGGTAACATTAAATATGATTAAATTTACATTATCTGTAGTAGTTTCACTGCTGCTAAAGCTATAAAGAATGTAGTGGCGTAACATAACATTGTCCCTTTTCAATGTATGTGAAATTTCTTGATTTCCCTTTCTATTTTCTGATCTAAAGTAATACACGTATTGACGCGTTGACGTAATTTTATAAGTCAATAACAGCGACAAAATTTTGTACTATAGATACTTATTGGTACATAATTCTTCAATTTAAACCTTAAAATGCTGATAGTAAGCCCAATTTATTTAGGTTTATAGATATTCTTAAGATTTAGAAGGCGATAGTTGTGTTAGAGTCCATGATGATGGTATTTTAATTTGCCCAACTTCTGATTATCCTCTTTCTTAATCATGAGATATTTTTCACATTGTTCAGTTCTCTGCGGATATCTGTGTGTGATCTTATACAATCACAAAGCTCGTCTTCTCATTGATCAGCATACACCCTTCTTGAGTGAGCCACCACACGACTCATTAGATGAACGTTGAGATATAGGACAATCTTTTGTCTCTCCTTTTTGGCAAGTTACCTCTGTAGGTAGAAAGATGTCATAGGTATGAGAATGCTGATTCTTTAAATCATGAGGCCAGTCGTTGGTAGGTTATTTTCGGAAAATAAGTAAAAATATGAAATCGCTTGCTCCGCTCCACAGCTCCGCAGATAATACTGAATTATGGAGACTGTCTGCACATCTTTTGTCAGTACGCAGTACGCAGCAGTACAGGTATTTTTAGTTGAGCTTGCACATGTGCGATGCATTTGCGCTAACACGATACACGTGTCGGGTTATTTATACCTCCACAATATGCCGATCAACAATATTCTAATTACGACAAATACTTTGAAGTGACGGTCGAACAGGTGATACAGTACATGTGGAAATATTTGGCAATGCTGAAAGGGCATGCTGTGTCGATTCGATTGAACTAAGAAATTATTTCTGTTAACGTGTAGCTGATTATTACTTTCGGTATGTGTGACTATGAGTGACATTTAGCGCGCTAGTGAGAGTTTTTCTTACTACTCGATGGAGAAAATTTAGCGAAGCACGAAACGATACATCTTTTGGTTGGTAATGCCCTAACTACGATCTTATATCACATATAGGAGACTGACATAATTGTTTACATACTTTTTTTTTATTTTTCGTAATTTTATTCTTGATAAAAATGACTAAGAAATATTGTAGTTTATTTTAATACTTTTTTTTACCTTTTGTTTTTTAGTGTACATTTTAGGGCATTTTATGATTTAGGTAATTTACGTTTATGTTCCGGCGTTAATTTGATAGTAGGTGATCACCATCGCCCCTGGGCATTAGCGGGGTAGACAAAGCAAGCCTTATATCGTTGTAGCGAACGGAGTCGTCATACAGAAACAACATCGCTCCTGGGTGACACAGGAAGTATGAGAAGGAGGATGAATGGGGAGAAAAAAGACAAGTGACTCTCACATGGCCGCATTTTTGAAAATTTGTTGTAGTAATAAATGACTGCGTAGTCATACACGTTAAGCTATTTTTCGCAATGAATAATTTATAAGGTATAATAGTGTTTGAATTAATAACTCGGAGATGTATTCGACTGTACAAGTGTACAAACAAGAAATATGAAAGGCCTTTTGTTACGGTTTTTGTACACAGAAAGTTTGTACGCTGTATAAAGTCCTACCTACTTTCCAAGTTAATCCGCCTTGACTTTTTTATGACCTAAGCTTGCAAACGTGTAGACGGTGACTCTATTACGTATCTTGCAAACGGAAAGCGACTACGAAAAGTTTGCGATAATTGCTCATAGATCGCATTAATATTACGTATCAGCGATAATCGGGCTACGTAATTGGTAATGGCGCTAGTTTCGACGCAAAAAGTGCATACTTTTTATCAGCAAGCGTTACGCACGCGATCACGTGTGTAATACGATTTTTGACATATAGCGATAGTCGAAACTATTGTTGCTGATCGTTTGCCGTCTGCTCGCTGTTGGCAAATTTGATGATATCTAATGATACGTGGTCATTATTGCTCATACACAATAGGAACGTCAAGTATGTCACCAACACGTTGCCCGTCAAGAAGCCTGTCATGCAGACCCACCACTACTTGAATCATTTGCGACCTCTGGAACTATTTGAACTTTTTGAACATTTATATTTTTGTGTTAAGGGTAGTTCAGGGTAGGTTTAAAAGTATACAAAAAAAAGGCGTATCTTATGTGAACCTCTCGGAGATCAGCCATTGATATCGAATTGATGTCTTAGCAAAAGTTATTCAATACTAGATTCTTTCTCGTTATTAAGATTTGAAGTTTTCTCCAAATAAGCTCTTATTGTGCACCATCCGACCCAATTATATTACCAATTATAATAATTACGTGAAATGCTAATTCACATTTTATTTTCTTCTGTTTAGATGGGTAATACTTGTTTTGCAGGTAAGTTGTTATTCAATTGTTTTTCAATTTTAACCTTAATATTTTATGTTTATATTGTTAAATAGTTATATAATTCACCCTGCATGTTTTTATAAATAAATCTGTGTGGCTTATTAGTGTTATAAATTACAAATAGCTAAAAGTTACAGATTTATTATACGAGCGCCAATGTGCAGTTGTTTTACGTGTTACGTTTACGTGTTTACGTGTTATTTTACGTAAAAAAATAATAATTAATGAAGCCACTAAGACTGTACTCTGGCAACATTGGCGCTCGTATAATAAATCTGTAACTGTTCGCTGTCTGTGCATGGAAGATATAAGAAACTTATAATGGGGGTTTGTAGTGAAAAATATAACCCAAAGCAACTATTTTAAGAATTTTTGCCTGTGCCTTTTTTCGTACTTATCTCAGAAACGGCTGATCCGATTTGAATGCGGTCTTCACTGATGTATTGGGGTAGGCTTGGATTGACACTTGGGGGTATTTATTGAAATCGAAAATTGAATCGGAAAAAAATTTAAAGAATTCCGATTATACAAACTCGCGGGCACAGCTAGTCACTAATATTTTAACTATACAAACTAGGGTAGATTGATTGACTCTAGGTAGGGTTTCAAAATGTTTTTTTGCGCATGTGTATCGGTCTAAATCGATTTTAAGATTGTAGGCAATTTTCAACTCTAATAATTATATAAATAAAGTGCAAGATAATTTAGTGATTTTGTATTGCCCTCAAATGAACTATGAATTAATTTGTATTGTACCTATAATTAATTACCAAGCGCAGTGCAGGTGAACAGTCTCCAAAAAAATATACAATGATTCCGTACAAACTGCAGTCGTAATGTACAAAGGGGTAATGTAAAATGTATAATGCATTCTCCGGGCCAGTAAAACTTTTAGTCTCCGGGTAACTTACTTATCTTAATTCCTAATACTTTAATGTAATTAATTTGCAGAATTAATTAACTACACGCAACCGGTTTACGTATGGCGGGATGACCCAAACTCGCGGCAAAACACTATCAAGGAAATCATCGAGCGAGCTACGTCCAAAGAAGATTGGCCCCAGGTTCGTAGCAATCCTTTTACGATCAAGAATAACAGCTGGCACAAATCGTGACCCCGCCTTAATTGGTTGGATTCATGCCACTTGAACCGTCGTTTCACGTGATTGGTTCGTCATCGGGTATGCGCCTGTCTATTGTTGTATATAGGCGGAATGTGTACATTACCCCCTACTGTACATCTGTTCATGGTCTGGCCTCAGGTTGGGTGAAACCTCAATCAGATCAGTAATGATGCTGACTGAACTATAACCACGTTAAGTATATGGTTCATTCATTTATTTATTTATTGTATATTACTATAAACTACATCTAACTATCTAAGGATGCTCCAATTCGATAGAGTAGTTATTAAAAACAGACCAAAAAAAAGATTGTTACTGCAAGCTATTAATTATTACACTGTCACAATAGAAAATTACAATACTATGTCAAGTTATAATAAAAAGATACAATTAATCTATATAAATAAAAATGAATCGCCAAATGTGTTGCTAAGCGCACAACTTGGGAACGGCTGGACCGATTTGAACAATTTTTTGATGTGCTTAGGATGGTTTGGGTTAGGTTTATAAGTATAGAAAAAAAACATTTCTTGAGTATCTGATCTCTAAGAGATTAGCGAAACTGTAAAAGATATCGAGATGCCCCAATAGCAAAAAGTATTCAATACAACGAGCATATACCCCAGGTTCCATTCTTTTTCTAATTTCAATTGATTTGATGATATTTTATTGCAGCACAACGTCTACAGGGTCAGCTAGTATATAAATGTCAATTATATGTCAAAGTATTGTCCAATTCAATTAGTATTCGTTAGTATTCAATTCAATGGTATTGCCTTCAGCCTATAAAAGGGTCCACTAATGGGCAGGGGTCTCGCCTCATAACTGAGGAATCCTAGAACATACTCCACCACGCTGCTCCTGTGCGGATTGGTGAGGGCTTAGCGGCGAATCCAAGTGTTGGCAGTTTGTATGCCGAAGGCCTTCGACAAGGAACTATCAACAGCAAGGAATTAAAAACAGGAATCGTAGTAATATACGAATATAGAAATAATATAATAATAATAAGGCCATCGGACCCCAAACTAAGCGTTAGTTTGTACTATTGTGATCAGACAACTGATAAACATATATACATATTTTTATATACATACTATTAAAGATATTTTGTGTCACGCACACGTAGAACAATTAGTTATGCTCATCACAGAAAAGTTTGTCCTGGTTGGAAATCGAACCCACGACCTATGATTCAGCAGTCAGGTTTTACTGACCACTAGACCAACAGGCAAGTCATTGGCTGAAACCAACGATACTGCTATTCCTACTTAGGTAAACTAAAAAAAAATTATTTACGGCGATGTGGAAAATTACGCTGTAAAAATGCCTACATTAAGTGAAGGATAGATATGTACCCGGGCTGGAATCGATCTCGCGACCTCGCTTTACTGTCACTACCAACTAAGTTACAGGACATTAAAATACAGGGTCGTTAAACCTTAAGTACACTATACAAAATACACAATGTATACCTGAATGCCGTAAGTGCGTAAGCTTTTAAAAACTTGAAGGGAACTCCGATGTATCGTACAGCCAAGTATGGCAGAAATGTATGTGCAAATGAAGCGTTCATAGCCCAGCGGCTTGTTTCGATCGTATGTGATCGAAAAAGTTAAGCAACAGCGGGCGCGGTCGGTAGCAGGATGGGTAATTGCTAGTGGCAAACATTTCATGAGCGCTTCCGTGCTTCGTGTACGTAAAGCCCTTGGTCCCGGTTGCCATCGCAAAGCCCTGTCGGAGGACTTCGGGCAGATAAAATTTTTTTCCACATTGGTTGACAATTAACCCTTCCACCAATCCGCATTAGAGCATGGTGGATTATGGTCTAGGTCTCCTCAGTATGAAGAGGGACCTGTGCTCAGTAGTGGACATTAATTGGTTGAAGCCACATACATCATTGCAACCCATAATTGTCCCACTACTGGGCTCGGGTCTCCATTCACAATGCCAAGTGCGGATTGGTAGACTGCACACACTTTTATGAGATCTTTGTGAGAACTCTTGGGAGTGCAGGTTTCCTTACGATGTTTTCCTTCACCGTAGCAAGTGATAATCAACTTCTGATACGCACATAACTTTG
>DWKC01000605.1:0-12130 GCA_018249195.1 Racta chiria
TACTACACATTATTACAAAATATAGAAATAATATAGACTAATACATATGCAATTATTAAAATAAAATAAAATAATACTATATAACAACTTACAACTAAGGTTTTAAATAATATAAATAAACCTACAATATTGTACACGAATGTTCAGCGTCGTGTTTCGTGCCGTGTTCGGTAGCCGGCCTCTGAATCGAAGGTATACTTCGATTGCAATTGAGTTTGCTGTTATAAAGCTGAGAAATGAAGTCTCTGGTATCTTTTTAAGTATTTTCACGGTGCTTCAACCCTTTAATGAATGGCCCACTTTTAAGGGCGGGTCTCGTCTCGTGATTGAGGCCTAGAGCATACTCCATGCTGCTAAAATGCGGATTGGTGGAGGGGTTAGTAGCCTACCCAAGTGTCAGAAGCTTTTATGTCGCCTGAAGGCCTCCGACATGGCTTAACGATTGCTTTGTAACGATAGCCGGGACCGCCTTTACGTGCCCTCCGAAGCACTTTCACAGTATCTACCATTATTCTGACTCAAATATGTATATTTAGATGAAAAATATATTTTTTCCAGTTTCAGTTAGTATCCAATATAAACGCGGAAAATCCGTTCATAGACAGTACAGAACTATGCTCTATCATAGACAATACAGTGGCGCCGGAACATAGAGTGAAAATGATACAGTCGCTGTCTATACTAGAGTTGTCTCTGGTCATCGCCATGATGCACGGGATGGAGATATTTGATGGGCAGCCGATGAATTTTGAAATGGTTTTGCATAGGTAAGATATCCTACTGTAGTGATGTTTGTGAGGAAGGGTGGATGCACGCAAAAACTACTGAGCGGATGTGAATGAAATTTGGCACAGGGATAGATTATAGTCTATAAATATAAATAAATAAATATCTTAGGACGCCAGTTAGTAACTGGGAACGGCCATCCGATCCCAAACTAAGCATGAGCTTGTAATACGGTGATCAGACAACTGATAAAAATACATATATATTTTTAAATACATACTTAAATAGATATTATTACACCTACCAACCTAGGGGTTGGTAACAAGCTACTGAGTTCTCTAGGCTTTTGGCTTCAACTTATAAAAGGCCCACTCTCTCCTAGTAAGGAGGTTCAGAGCATACTCCACGATGCTACTCCAGTGCGGATAAGTGTCGGACTTTTTGCCACACACAGGCTTCCGACAAGGCTTGCCGACTGACATCTGATGGTAACAACCGGGACCGATGGATTACCGTGCCCTGCCAAGTACGGAAGCGCTCATGATTTTTTTACTACTGGTGATCATTAAGTTTCCGACTGTGCACGCTGTTGCTTAACTTTGCTGATCACTGAAAATCGACACAAGCCACGACACCGTTTTCTTCGTTCAGCTTAAGATTGGGGCCAGTGCAATGTCCTTAAGGAATTAAAGTGGCTAGTGAATTTTATTTTGTTTTCAGAAAAGTTTGTCCATTCTGATGAGAAGACGAACCCCGGCCACGTGATAGCGGCCCGCTCGGGCGGCAAGTACCCGGCGAGTACCAGTATCAAGATTATAGTCCACAACGCACACACAGAAGAACCTATCACTTTTACTTCAGACGGTGAGTTTATTTTTGTGTTATTATATTTGTGTTTTAAGCAGCCCTGTAGTTTAGTTGATACTGGCCCTGTATGGGAAGAGAGGGGTCTTGGGTTCGATTCCCGGCTGGGGCAAGCTATTGTGACAGATGAATTTTTGTTCTCGGGTTATGGGTGTTATTTGTGTTGTCCATGCCTAGTTTGACACAGGGAATCCTTGTGCAGGACTACGTATGTGTCAACGGTTATTTATATTTATTTTATTAGTAACTATTGATCTGTTTGTATAAAATTAAAAATATATTTGTAGCTATAATTATTTACATTTAGTTTATTTAGTTACTGATAAACATTTTTTTAAATTGGTCAAACAATATTTCCACGGTGGATAAGATTATATTTTTGACATTTTGTATTGTATTGTAATTATAGTATTCGGAAATTTAAATTTAATTTGATTGTATAAATTATATGACAGCGGATAAATATTTCTGCACTAACGAATTGAAATTCTGTAATGTTAGTGTAAGTGTTTCGTAATAAATGAATCGATGGTTAATGCAAGAAGTGAGCAGACAAGCTGAATGATGGTAAATGGTCACCGATGCGAAGAGAAATAGTGCAAGTATCACCGATATGTTGATCAACAAACTGATTACACTACCAGCTAACACAACGCGTCGTTGGCGGTTAACTTGAGCAAATAGTTATGAATTGAATATATCTTAACTTTTGTGTCTATTTTAATACCAACTCTAAACTTATAGTAATAAGGTTGATAATGTTTTACTAGAAGATTGTCTTATGTTTTCTTGTAGTGGAGTCAACGGTAGAGCACGTAATACTGACAGTGGTGTGCTCGCTGGATGAGGACATTCGGGAGGATATGTCGGGATATATGTTGCGGGTAACATTTTGTATACTTTTGTGATTTGAACCAATTAATGCCTTCTACTAAGTATCGGTCTCTCCTCGTAAATAAGCAGCACTAGAGGATACTCCACTATGCTTCTCCAATGCGGATTGATGGAGTACATTCTGCTATATTTAATGTTAGTGACGTCACGACGTTATCGGCTTCTATTCTATGCGTTTGAATCTTTTTAGATTTTTTTTTGTAATATGACTATATTGACCATATAGTAATTAAATGTTCAAGGTTTGTGTTTGTATTTTATTTAACCCGTTTATAAGGTTTTATTTTACCCGTTTAAGGTTTATATTTAACCCGTTTTTACATCGTTTTGTTTATATGTAAATGACCGAAAATTGCTAGAAAAATATTGTAGTGCTTAGACTAACAGCGAATATAAACAAATATTTATAAGAATCACCGAAGTTATGTAATACATTCAAAGTTTTAATTTTTATTCTTTAATGAAACACTAGCTGACAACATTTTTAATATAAAGATAAAACTTTTAGGTATGGGGTGCCAAAGAGTACTTGACTCCGGGCAGTTCGCTCAGCGAATACGACTATATCAGAGAGTGCGTTCGTCTGGAAAAAGATGTCCGTTTGTACCTGAACGAGGGGAAGGATAACTCGCTGGCGCGGACGGACGTAGATGACGCTAGAGACGCGCATCTTACCTTGGATGACTTGATACCTACACATGCCACGCCTTCGCTGTCGTTTGAGAATTTGTCTATAATGTTGGGTGAGTTTTATCAAAAAAATTATATCATGTTCGTATGTTAGCAATATTTTTGCAGTGTATGTAGGAAGAACATAACATAGGATACAAAAACATAAGTATAGACGATTTTTGCTGTTTCGAAATGCACTGACATTCGCGGTGTTTTAAAGTTTTATACATCAAGTTTAAAATATCTAAATTCGACAAACAAACACCTACGGAATTCCTAAAAATTTGGTTTGTGGTGGAGAGCCACTACAACATCAACTCTGTATGCGAGTACCGGACCACACTTGTACATATCACTTACAAAATAAGGTCGGTAAATTAAATAATTATCGTACAGAAACTTTGGAAGGCGAGCTATCCCGGGCAGTGGGCGTGGTGGGGGCGGAGGGGACCTGCTCGCCCATGGCCGTGTTCCAGGCGGTGAAGGCGATCTGCGCGCTCGCGGGCGGCGTCGAGACGTTGCACGTCACGCACACTTTGAACGCTTTCGCACAGGCCTGTACTGCACAGGTAAGATTGTATCTAATTTATGTTTATTTATTTATATATTTTTAAACTAAGCAATAAAACAAAACAACTTTTCATTGTACGATCCTGCCGTCTTGCGAAATTATCGTCACATAAAAAAAACTTCTAAAGTTTAAACTAAACTAAACTCCGAAGCTTCTTATGATGTCCGAGACACAATTACTCTCTATTGATATCGAGATGCGCCGGAGTCGGTAAGGTCACGCCTTCTCATTATAACGGTAACTTCTTCTACCTTCAAACTTATACAAAGTAGTAATGTCATTTTCAGTACTAGAACAGGTCGACGAATATCCGAGTGAAAATAAAACAAAAATCGTTGATACATAGATCTTTTTCAAGAAAAGTATGTTTTTAGAAATGGTATCAAAAATTGTCACTATATAAAACTAGCATCCAGATCAGTTGAATAATTATTTTTCGTGACTACGTAGTCTACTATCGTTGTCTATAAAAAACCAGCCAAGTGCGTGTCAAGCCACGCGCAATGTAGGGTTTGACAGTAGACTTTATAACCAGTTGAGCGGAACCATCCGAAACAAATTTCCTTCTATATTCACTATATGAACTACTATTTTGTTTTTGTTTCTGATTTTTAGACCCAACCGTTTAGTTTATAGAGGGGGTACACATGACACTAACAAAAAATACAATACGGTAGACGACAAAATATCATCCCCCCCTTACTGGTACCATGAAAAAAATATTTTTCTTAATTTTATTCTACCACATGCTTCCCCTGATAAATGTATATTCATGCAAAATGCAGACGGACAGACTTATTGAAACTATAAGGATTTCGAAATTAAATATATTTTTTTATAACTGCAATAGAGCACGGGCGCTATCCGTCCAGAGATCCAATCGGAGAGCGGTCCGTACTGTGCGGTGTCTCTGCGCGCGGCCAACTCGCGCGAGGCGCTGGCGCAGCAGTGCGGACGCGTGCGCGACGCCGTGCGGGCGCTCCTCGCACTCCACGCGCGCTCGCGGCTGCTCGACTTCTACTTGCCTGACGCGCCTAATGTCGCTTCGGATCCCTCTAGTGAGTGAAATATCTAATATAAACAGCTTTTGCGTAGCCGGCTGTTCCAATCTTGTGTCAGCCTTCAGAAGATTCGTGGTGTTGTGGCTGGGAGCTTTAGAGCCAGTTCTTTTGTTTCCTTTTTGAATTTGACTACAAAATGTGTTTTGAAGTACAGCTTACGGCGCTCGTCCCCCAAAATTATTATTATTACAAAAAAAGGAATTTAAACAATTGTAAGAAATTTCCTCTTACATTACACACATTTTACAATGTGCAATATAGCGGCGCGATCCTTTACGATGTCACCTCTCAAAGCCTGTCGGAACGAGACATAATAGATTTCTATTGTCATCTAGATGCTTCGGAGTATAAGGGGTCAAAATTGTGTTGACCCTTTTCACCTTATGGTATCTTTCGGCATGCTTCGGCATACTTCAGAATACCTTTTCAGCCTTCACCAAGGCAAAGTAGACGGGAAGTCAGTCAGTGACTGTTTGTATTTTATTACGTAAAAGATGTGGTTTATAGTAACGATGGCATCTTCCTGTACTTTGCCCGTTCTGTGTATTTCCAGAAGCGATACCGGCCCATACGATATCAGAGACCACACTGTTCTGTATCGAGGCTGTACACTGCTTGCCGCTATGTTGGAGTCACGATGAATACCTCTTCCACGCTCAGGTGTACTACGGTACTAGACCCTTGAAGACGCTGAGACTTACACATTCCTCCAAGATCGAGTGCGGGGGCTTTTATCCCAGGATCATATTTGATACTTGGTATGTATTGCTATAAATTGTTATTTAATATGATATCAACCTGACTACTGATGGTAAGTAGTTCATTCTTGGCTAATATACCATAGACAATAAAGATAACGAATTAGAAAGAAGGAAAGAAAATATCATGAAAGATACCACCGATGCGGTCTTTTTTATCGATATTTTTGACAGTTTTGTATCTAAGATGAGCAGGAACTAGATACGTTGCTTAAAAACAATTGACATCAATTAGCATAGAACTCGCTAATTATGAACATAGTTAAAAGTCAAGTATTGACTATCGCTCGCTTTTCACGCAATTCCTATTGTCGTCATATCCCCAACCTTACGTCACAGACTATAAACACAAATAGACAGATACAAGTGTGTCGTAAACACCGACAACTCGAAGACATCTCGTCAGATACTGCCCTAATAGAATCGAAATTACAATTATAGGACAGAGACGGGTTTTTTTTTAAATATAATAAGCGCTCGTCTACGATCCCGTCTGATTGTTTTTTACATTCTAAAAATTTGCGCTCGACTACGTTGCCGCCTGATGGTAAGTGGTATGGAGTCTTTGATGGTGAAGCGCACTAACTTTGTAAAAACCTATTCACTCTTGACTTGATGACATTTACATTATAATCAAACGGAAATACTGACGCGGGCAACTTATTCCAGTCCTTCGCGGTACGGATGATGAAGGACGAGGCAAAGCGCGTCGTTCGTACAGGCGGGGTGTTTACGATGTTAGTTAGTTATAGTCTGATTGTTCCAGGATAAACCTAGAAGATCTCCCGGTAAACGCCCTCCCCCGCGAATCCCGGCTAGTGGTGACGCTGTACGGGCGCACGCTGCGGACCGTCGACACGCAGCACCAGAGCGAGACAACGCTACAGAACAACAACGAGACCGAGGACAAGGGTGACGTGCAGTACGAGCAGGTCGAGCTCGGCTGGGCGGCTGTGCAGCTCTTCGATTATGACTGGTGACGTGACGTTCATTTCCAAAAATCCTTTTTTAGTTCACATCGAGTGTGAACCGATATACGATGTTATGTTACCTTTGCGACTCCGGCGCATTTCGATAACAATACAAAGTATTACACGAAAGTCAAAATATTACACGAAAAGGCGTAATTAATACAATTTGATTATTATACAATACGGTACCTATAAAATTGGTTACTGATTTTAAAAATCTGTAACCAATCTCACAGCGAATCCTATGGTCTCGGTAGACAATACCTATGTAAGTTCTCAACGGCTTTACTAAACTAATACATGCTTAGTCTAAATTGTTGATGTGTGCAGCATGTTAGCGTCGGGTCACTACGTGCTGCCGCTGTGGCCGGCGTGCTGCGACCGCCGCATCGGGCCGGCGCCGCACCTTATGCACACGCCGCCCGCGCCCTACCCCGTCATCAATATTGGTAAGTACACATGTTCGAACATTGTATCCGATCACCACTGCGCCCATGCTATAACCATTTTGGTATACTCAACGTTAGTATAACGAAATAGTATGCGAATGTGTTGTGCCTGCTACAGCCGGCACGCTAAATGAAACGAACCGCTGCCCGCTGGGCGCGGCAATAAGGTCTCTTATCACCCTCGTTACGTCTCGCTCTGTCCGATTGTTTAGAAATATGTGGAAGAGAGAGAGAACGTAGAATAGTGGGAAAATTGTGTATTGCTTTTCGTAGTACTTAAAATATTATTTTGGTGATCGATTGAGTTAGTGTATATTTCATTATTTTACCGATTTGCACTTGTGTGCAGTCGTTCGAGCTAATAGTTTCTGAGAAAGACCTTTCGCATTGACTAAATATTTTTTTGAGTGATTAAAGAAATGGTAACATAATTTATTTCCATTTTAATTTATCTTTGGGATGTATTAAAAATGCAGGTAAACGATTTAGTTACCAATTCTGAACAAAGTACTTTCATAATGTGCGTTTAATATATTACACGATGTAACTGAAGGTATATGTTTAGTTGTGGGTGTGTGTGTGCAATTTAGACAGTCATAGGTGTTGTTGGAACCCCCCACACCCGGGGTTCCTCCTTCCGCATTGATGAGATCATACCAACCTAACTTTCCTTCACAGCTGTAAATTTGTTACAAATTTAACAGTATTGGAAAGTATTGGAAAGTAACCAATTTCAAAATATAACCATAACCATATATGTTTACAGAAATTCCAGTATACACCCGCACAGGAGTAAAATGGACCGATTACGAGGGTGAGAAACAGAAAACGCTGACTCACGACGATCTGCCCACGTTCGATTCCCTGGATGGGCACACGCAGTCGCAACTGTTGCATCTCATTGAACAGGGTGCCTATCAGAGAATGCCTATTGAGTGCAGAGAGGTAAAATGATTATTTGGTAATTATTTCGCAAGAAGTGATATTCTGTCACCAGTTATCAGAGTAGGTAGATTGAATTGGAATCATTGATCCGAATATACATATACATTAATACGGCCATTCCTCCGGAATTCTGGGATTGCAGATCTTGAACCCCAATAACAACTGTCAAAACTGTCAAAAAGCGATACATTTGATTTTTGTCTTGGTATGGTATCCCTATTATGTAGGTCATAAACGTTCTTGACCCCTATAATATAGGGCATAAACCGTTTTGATACACACGAATACATTGTTTCAAAAGATACGTTAAAAAATAAATAAGTAACGACTCCCCCCCCCCCTCTGTAGCACTATTTGAACATTCATGAAAATTGACAAATTGTATTTGTAACAGATAATGTGGGAGAAGCGTCAGTACTTGGTGGAGCTGGCGGGCGCGCTGCCGCTGGTGCTCTTGGCGGCCACCAGCTGGCATGGCGAGCAGCGTGCGCAGCTCGTCGCTCTGCTGCAGTTGTGGGAGAAGCCGTCGCCGCTCAACGCTATGCATCTGCTGCTGCCCTGGTTAGTCAAACTATTTTCAGACCTATCTTGTGGATCTTGTAACTAAGCAACGAGCAGCCGGGTCATCTGATGCTAAGTGATCACATGGATGTCACCAACGCGTTGAAGGTCAAGAAGGAAATGTTGGAAGCGACGTGTGATCTCTCCGACTCCTGCGCATCAGAATAACAATAGAAAGTAATTGTATCTCGCATCTTATGATGCCCTGCGGAGTTCAATAGGAACATCTGCAAGCGCGGAAAAAAGGACCAATACATGATTGAAGTAAAAGGGTCAAAATTTATTTAACGGATCCCAGATACACCAATAACATTGCTCCAAGAAGGGTGGCAGAAGCAGAGTGAGAAGGATATGACTAAAGTGACGTCAGAACTTCTTCCCAAAAAGAAAAATAGAGTTTTAGAAAATAGAAAAATAAAGGGAGATATGACCGGGCGAGATGTGATTGGAAGCGGCCGATCTCCAACTATCTTCTCTTTCTTCTTTGCAACCCATAACTGTCACTACTGGGCTCGGGTCCCAATGTGAGGGGTACAGGCCATAGTCCACCACGCTGGCCCAGTGCGGATTGGTGAACTTCACACACCTTTCAAGACTTTATGAGAATTCTCGGGAGTGCAGGTTTCCTCACGATGTTTTCCTTCACCGCAGCAAGTGAAAATATTTTGATACACACATCATTTTGAAGATTAGAGGTGCGCGCAGCAGGATTTGAACCCGTTACCTCTCTTTTAAGAGACCAACGTTCAAACCATTAGGCTATCACTGCTTTTTTACGTTAGACCTACAATCTTGCCAGTCAAATTGAAAAACCGCCGCAAGTTCGAGCGCGTGGTAAAGATATTTTTTCTTTTCTTATCTACCTTATTGATGGGATGGGATATCGTTGGATAGGTTAAAAGTTAGTAGAGGTGTGAAAAGACCGCTTTTTGATTAAGCGTACCGTTTGTAAAATAACATGTCATTGTGATAAAAATGTGATTTTGTGTAATGTTTAAAAACAATACTTACACAATTGACAACTACCACACACTTCATTGGTCGTATTCTCGGCGCCCGCGCCGTCGCTTCAAGCGATTGGTTCGTCAGACGATGGTCGTCGTCTATTGGGTCTGTCATGTGCTCGCTGTACTTCCGCGAAATTCAGTGACTAAATATTTTTAATGAAATAATTAAAGGCATACGTAATTTTTATGGATATTTTAATTTTATGTCCTAAATTTTTTATGAAACTTAATGTGTTGTTGAATTATTCAAGTAAAAGGTACTAAATAACGTTGGCCGAAAGTGTACATTACCTCCATTTTAGTTAATCTGTGCCTACGACTCGTGCCACGTGTAGTAAGCTAGATGTTTTTGGTTCAGTTTCCCTGACGCGGCGGTGCGCGAGCTAGCCGCGCGGCTGCTGGACGGCATGAGCGATGACGAGCTGATCCGCGTGCTTCCGCAGCTGGCGCAGGCGCTGCGGAATGAGACATATGAGTCTAGTCCTTTAGCAGGTATATATATAGTGGTCACTACTGTTAGGAATCAAAATATTATTAGTTTAGCTTTCGGATATCTGTTTGATTTTGTTACAAAATCTCTTATCACTATTATTAATTATTAAAAACATCGTATTATGTCTTGATTGTTTGAAAAACCAAATATATACTTGGTATCTGTATTTGAGACTCGTGCATAACAAAATACGCAAAACCATATTAACGTGTACTACTTGATTTGCTATTGTCGACGATCGGTAGTTGAAATTGCGCGTAGCTCTTGAGCATTATAGTCAAACATAGACTGCCAAATCATGATTTAATTGTTGCCCAATATAAGACTTTATATTTCACTTTAATTAAAATATATGTTAGGTTAGGGCAGTGGCCGGCTAACTTATTAGCCAAAGAGCCAAATATGACATTTGGTACAACAATAAACGAAAAATTGGGAGCCAGTTGCTTGTTAAGTAAATTGTATCGGCGCGTATATACAATTTTTTTATTAACTTAATTACTAAATAAGTTGTACACGAAATAAAACAAAATTTCGTACTTAATTAATATTGTTAACGCAAACAATGTAGTTGCTTCTCCTTGGAAAGATTAAGTAAATCAGGTTTGTCTATCTTTTAATCTAAATGTTCTCGATTTACAGAAGAATTTTAATATATCAAAGTAATATGTATTTTTATCTTACCAAGTTTTTTTTTTTAATGAAAATTATACGCCTACCGTGCCGGAGCCGCAATTACGAAGCCAAAGAGCCACTTGCGGCTCTGGAGCCGCACTTTGCCGACCACTGGGTTAGGGTATAGTCGATCTACTTCGCGTCTACTCTCTGTGCCCTGCCGAATGACAGCTCAGGACATTCTTATGTAACTCTTCTTGCCCCCGTAATGATGTATGCGTTTCCTGTGCTTGCTGAAATATCTTGTATCTTGTGTGATTTATTAACTATACTACAGTATTAAGTCGAAATAATGTATTTGTGATTCAATCCTCGGCCCGAAGTCACAACAAGTAGCCGGCCAAACCTTGATACGTATGCTATATTTTATTTTGCAGAAGTTATATTGTCGCGTGCGTTATCCGCGCCGGCAGTGGCCCACCGATTGTTCTGGCTGCTAGTCCATTCCTTACCAAATGTGCCTCAGGTAAATATTGTCTTTATAATAATTGTCTCGTTATTTGTCGGCTATTTCGTTAACGAAAAATAAATGCTAGTTTCTGTTATGAGCGCAGATGCTTCAAGGTAGTGGTGGAAAATACATTTTCGGCCAATGTACAGCATACGCACAAAAGGCGCATACTCAATGGACGACGATCCGATCGCTTGAAGCGACGACACGAGTGACGTGAATTCGTATACTTCGTGCTGGCTATTATGCCAGAGATGAAGAAATATTTTGTGGTTGTTTCAGGCACCGAGTCAAGAATTCCTAGGTATAACCCTGGAGGAGAACGCGGGCGAGTGTTGCGAGCCGGACGCGTCCATGACGGCAACGTGGCGCTATCGACTGCTGCTGCGGGCGCTGCTCGCGCTCTGCGGGGAGAACCTCACCTCCACCCTGGTGCGGCAGCAACTGCTCGTCAAGGTATGTGGGTAGGGTTCGGTTCTAGCGAATCCTCAGGGCTAACGTGCTTAAAAAGATTCAGATGGTGAATTTAATTGATTTTTTACCTCTTTGACGTTAGTATTCTGTGGAGTTAGTTTGATATATAAATGAAGATTTCATGTACATATAATAGACGGGAGCTTCTCTCTTTTTGATTATTAATACTCCTAGTATTGTATAGATATATATTTTAGTTTCATATTATTGTAGGTATTCGTGACCATACTATTCGTTGATCTGATTACCTCTTTTACATTGTGAATTTTCAAATATTGCACACTGTGATAGAAGTCGTATCATTAACAGAGTGTATCAGAAGTGGCGTTGTCGGTGAAGAGCGCGAAGGAGGGCGGGCGCGCTCGCGCACTGTGTGCGGGCGGCGAGCGGCTAGCGGCGCTGCTGCGCGCGCGGCCCGCCGCGCTGCCGCTCGCGCTGCACAGATACGTGCATGATGTTGATGTTAAGTATGTACCAGAGAAAACAATATAGTCTTCTTACTTTCTCAACTTCGTGTATCATGTAATTCGTTTAAAAAGAGACATTTCCAATTACATC
>DWKC01000606.1:0-12128 GCA_018249195.1 Racta chiria
AATCATGTATTTCGTCTTAGGAACTAATAGCTCACATAGTCTAGAAGTTATAGTTATATAAATTCCTTGTAGGCTTGATCACGATGATCATTGATGGTTCATAAACAAAATTAGTGTCAAATCAAATTTTATGCGCATAGTTCGAGCGTTACCTTTAATCTCGCCAAACCTGAACACACACACACACACACCCTAATACTAGTGACCACAACAGACTACTTACGATATACTATTCTTTGGGGTTAACCAGGGTATAAACGGCTTAAGAATTCATACACAAAGGTATCAGTTACGTGAATAGGTTACCTTAAACCTTTATTATGGAATCGGTTTTCAGGTGGAACTTAGGGAAAAAATTATAATAGGTATATATTTTTAAATTATATTTTTCATTAATCGGTTTAAATGCCTTTACTTATATTAGCGTTATAACGCGACTCATACTGTTTTTAGCGAAACTAAGCAAGGCTGTATTATTAGTGGCCAAAAGAAAAAGCTGGCTTCCCACAGTATGTGATTCTGATTCTTTTCGTGTTAGATAAAACTTAATTTAAATAAAATCAAAATATCTGTTTTCTTTTTACAGGTAAGCAAAAACACGCATTGATAGCTCGACACGGAAACGGTAGATTCGATTCGGTAAGTACTCGACGAAAATACGAAGGAGGCTTGAAAAACAAAAGATCCCAGGGATTATCTCAATCGAAAATGTTGAACGAATCACGCGATTTTTGTATTACCTTCCGGATTTCCCCGAAGTACTCCATGACTGGTAACAACTTTATCATACAAAAGTTTTTCAAGCAGTCAAAACGAATGCTTTCGAACGCTCATTGTTCTTTCTAAGATATTTTAAGAAACTATTTTAAGATAGAACACAAAAGAAAATTGGCTCAGAGGTGTAACCTTTTGAAAATATTTGCACATTTTTCTCGGAGCAAAAATCTTCTTTTCGGCTCATTGGCTACTTGTGAATGAGGTTCTTTGTTAGCTACGACCACGATATTATGTGTAAATAGGCACAAAATAATCAAACGTCATAGTTACACTGGTACTAAACAACCTCGAAGTTCTTGACGGTAGATGGCCGAGCAAAACTCGGTTTATCAGTTACCTGTTTTATAATATTTAAAAGCAACAAATTAGGCATAGACTATATACGAAGGATAGGTTAAGTATTCCCTTACAAGTTTCTTGTTTAATCATATATATAATAAGTCTGTAACTGATCGCTGTCTTTACATGGATGATATATGGACGAGACTTAAAGGGAGTTAGTAGTAAGGAATAGAACATCTTTTTTGGATTTTTGTCTGTTTATTTGTGCCTTTGTTCACACTAATCAAAGAAACGGTTAATCCAATTTGAATGTGATAACTGATATATTGGGCTAAGCTTGGATCGACGCTTAGGGGCTTTTATTGAAATCGGTGCACAAATAAAAAAAGACAATTTAATGAATTCTACACCTTCCTTGTAACCCTTATCTGCCCCACTACTGGGCTCGAGTCTCCACTCACAATGTGAGAAATAGTCCACCACGCTGGCCAAGTGCGGATTCGTAGACTTCACACACCTTTAAGGACTTTTATGAGAACTCTCGGGAGTGAAGGTTTCCTTACGATGTTTTCTTTCACAGTAGCAAGTGATAATAAACTTCTGATACGCACATAATTTTGAAAATTAGATCTTAACCCGGGACCTTACATTCGAGAGCCCAACGTTCAATTCATTAGGTTATCACTGCATTCTGTCTGTAAAGAATTCTGTCTATACAAATCCCGCGCGATCGGAGTCGCAGGCACAGCTAGTCTTGATTAAAACTGTAATACAATCGCTTCGTCATCGGACTGAGTAAAGATTCTTTCTCAACGCTCGTCGTATTATCACGTTCCTGTTCGCAGGATTAGGTACCTCGGTGCTTTCACTTTTAATTATCTTTGGTCGGGATTAATTGCTATAAGAAGCTGTTGGCAAATAAAGATGTTTTCTAAAGCAAATTTTCGAGGAATTGTTTTCGTAGTGTCTTTGAAGAATTGATGAATATAGGCAAGTGGGTTAATATCAGATGTAGTAGTAAGAAACAAACGTACAGTTCATCTTTGAGTAAGTGACTAGGATTTACTGTGTCGAGGGCATGGGAGAAATAGTTTTCTCTCACTTAAACATATAGCCCGAACGGAAAGTGAACCCGGGACCAAGGAAGGATTTGCAGACAGGGTGCCACCTACAATACATCACCGTCCATTAGAGTGAATTATGTTATGACATTAGCTGCATGAAATTGTTTTCAGGACATTTCTAAATACATTCCTATGTTATGAATATAGAGTTAGAATAAAATGAAGAAAAAACATAAGTATGAAACATGAGCGTAGCCAGTTTCAGACCCAGGAGCGGCAAGCTAAATTTTTTTAGGGTGACTTCCCACACTGTTTTGTAATACATACATACAAGAAACTCCAGATATCTTTTTAATTCATAATAGATCGCTGTAGACAGAGATAAAAATAACTTTCACCGCCCTATAACGTAACGCCCTGTAACGCCTAGGCTAGAGATTGGGAAGGGAAAAAAATACGGTATTATGAGTGTAACTTACCGGAGATGAGTCATATTGTATTTATCGAATTTGGAACACTGACTTTAATAACGCTAAGTCTTCTAAAACCATACGCAAAGAAAGTAGAAAAAGGGTACAATGTTGTCAGAGGATTAGTTTTGATGGCTATCTTAATATTGCCAATGACAAGGTTTTCGGGAAAATTAAGTTAAAAGTAATCAGCGTAACTTACTACATACAAATGTTTGTCTATACGCAGAGTTACTTTGCCCACGCAAAGAAATGTTTGAGGGAAATAATTTTGACTTCCGTTATATAATTTTTGTCACGGTTTGTTGTTCCTTCCTATTACAAAACAACGTTTTGGTCATGGCTGTCATGTGACCATGCAGATAACAACTTGAGTGAGTGTGGTAATGAAGAACTGCATCGTCTTCTTTGAGGCTACGTGCCTTCTGCTGAAGTATCCACCTCGGAATCTTAAGATAATGCATCTAACACTAAGTAATAAGTACACTAAAGGGAATAATTTGTAGAGGTCACCTCGGCCGGATGTTAGGAGGGAAGCGGAATACAGAAGAGTTTTTATATAGCGCCCCACTAGTCAAAACTTGACCGTGACGTGTAATTCTTCTCTATCGCATTTTATAATTCTGACTAGCGACGCTAACATGTCTAAAATCAATCGCCAGGAAAGTAGAAAAAGCGTAGAATGTTGAACGTTCGAAGAAATGTTAATCGTCAACCGAACTGAACGACGATTGGCGAACATGCGAGTTTAGGTTTAGAGGTTAGAAACTAACACCGAAATTCGATCTTCTGATCGAAACCGAACCTTGGGTCGGTCATTAATTTGCAGGCACTAATTACGACGTCGTTACGCTAATCATTCTAATCATCTATTGCTAAATGTATCAGTTTACAGGAAAATGTATTGCCTAGTTTGAAATGCTAAGTGAAATACTTCCATCAATTCGAACTTCCATCAACCTTAGAACTTCCAAAGCTGGACATAGACCTAGCCTAATTTGAGCCACTCAGACCTTTAAAATACTCAACATATAACGTGGTCGTGTGTCGCTGCGACTTTTTGTCGCGCATCTAAACAAAGCTTTACCTTTTCATATAAATTTGCGCTCGATAACTTTTTTGTACGACTTTCGTCGTGACGTTTTTATATGTCTGAACAAGTCCCCGTTAATACATAAAGAATAGGTAAAAAAGTTATTTTACGCTTAGAGTTATGGAAACACGGAAATGTTATGAGTTATGAAAACATGGAAATAAAAAAAGGCCTTAAATACAAAATATTACTAAATCAGTTCCTTAACGCGCTAATTAATTCATTAAAAAGAAAAGGCTTACAGTTCAAAACTTTTAACGTCACCACAAAGCATCTCCCCCGTGAACACACAACTTATTTGAATTTAGAATACTTTTCCAATCAAAGCCAGTATTAGGATGAGCAGACTGTTTATGGCGGACAGCTGAACAAAACGGACGTTTCGTACGTAAAGATATAATACATTTCCTAATATAGTTGTGTGAAGGATATCTTTGGGGCATTAGTCCCCGGATCACCGCTACTGACACGTCTCGCCCGAATTGCCTGTTTCCGAACTGACAACCGTTATATTGCGAAAAGGAAAAACACTGACGAAATGTGTTCAGAATAGTTCCTTCTCTTTTCGCCATTAGTAAAATAAATATGTGGATCTTTTCACTGTTTTTATTAGATATTTAAGTTTTTTTACCCCATATATTTTAAGCTTTGTATGTGTGTAATCCGTGTTGATTAATATAAGGCTACGGTGGAGTTTATTTCGTTGTGTGTTCGCCTCTATTAAGCATCTTAAAGAAAATATGGTTAAGTGAAAAATGGCTTTCTTAAGTGTACAACAAATGGATGAAATTTGATTGACTTTTAGGTTACTACCGGAAATCAACCACCAGTTTTAAGCTACTAAGCTCAGAGCTTCTCGGGTTGAAATGCTGTGTCTGTGACATTTCTATTGAACACAGCTACCAGTTAAATTATGTACGTGCTTAATCCCGTAGGAAATTGGAATTGACTTGAACACAATGTGATTTGCATCACTACCAGCATACATTAGCCGCAATTGTTTATTGATGATCACAAGCGATTCGGGAATAACATTTATTAAAAAAACCGACTTCAAATTACATCGATAATTTATAAAATTAGAACTTCATGGCTTCTTCAGACGTAGTCAAAGTCGAATGCGCTTTATCAGGGATTATTCCAAAACTACTCGGCAGATGGCGCTCAATTTAAACGGGGCATGATAAACCAGCTTTCGAATAAAAAGGAATCATCGAAATCGGTACTTCCAGTAAAAGGTTATAAGGTTATAAGTGGACATAAAAAAATAAAATCTAAAAATACAGTCGAATTGAGAATTTCTCCTTTTTTTGAATTCGGGTAATATCCGGTATTTTATTTTTATTTTTATATTCGGTCCAAATCTCTCGTAATGTCCACTAGTAGTACAAAGGAAACATATTTGTGTTGTTGTATGTTTGTTACAAACAAATATTTAGGAATAATTGAACCGGTTTCCGAAATTCTTTTACCATCAGGTTTAAGGTTCTGGCATGTAACAATGTTATATCGATAAAATTACCAGTTTGTGTTTCGTGTGAAGACAATATTCCCTAGCACTAACTTCCTCTATTTGTTTAACTGTGTTGTTTGGGTTCATTCTAAGATTGAATTCATACATCTTACTAATCTATACATACATCTTTATAATCCTTATTTCTCCCACTGCTGGACTCGTGTCTTCTGTCATAAAGGTGATGTAGGCCATACTTCAATAACCACTAACTTCAATTCACTAACCACTAGACCAATATTGGAAGATGTTTGAGAATAGCGGTATCTGTGGTTAACTTATTAACAACCTAAAATATAAAAATCTAATGTCTCAATGTTAGTGGTAGACCTCCGAAACGGCTTGACCGATTTTTATGAAATACATAACTTTCATATTTATCTATTTGGTAGGTCCAAGAATAGGCCGCAGGAAATTTTCTATAGCTCCCTTAGGTGGATAGCCACCTGGATAGATCCAGATTTAGAATTTATATTTTTGTGTGTTGTTGATGTGTCTTTTTTTAAGATTAAATATAAAAAAATACTTATGACCCTAAATTTCATCCTTCTACCCCCACCCTCTATTTTTGGCATTTCATCAAAATAACGTTTGCTATCTTAGCTAGTAATTTATATATTTTTTGTCTGAAGTTATAACTTACACACACATACCCCTGTGCTAGGATACGTGTGGGTCGCACGGACAATGACAACACAAATAACACGCACATGAATTACTGTGAGTTCGTTAATATTAACTAGTTAATAACAAACCGAAAAGGTCCCTTAAGAACAGTTCAACAAAATACATTTTATATCATTAATAATTTGAGTTCGGCGTCAATATTTAATTTATAGGGCGATGTAGAAAGCTGTTTATAATGTGCTGGCTTGGGTAAACACATTATCCGTTCATACCTAAATATAAAACCTTATAAACTATAAATTAAGTTACCAATAAAAAAAGAAAAGGTTTGTAAAGAAGGGGTTTGTAGAGAACAATAGAGATTTTAAGGATTTTTGTGTATATCTGTGCGTTAATCTCACAAACGGCTGAGTCGATTCGAATGCGGTTTTCATTGATGAATTGCGATAACCTTGGATTAAAATTCAGTGTTTTACAAAACCTGTAATACTTATGTTACTATTTATCACTAATTATTCATAGTTATTCACTAATTTTACTGTTCATTTAAAAATGACAATTTAAATAAGCGTCTGCGGCTCCTACCTATACCGAAACGAGACATTTTACTAGTATTTAATAAAGTGTGTTTATTTATTGTATTATTTCATTGACCGGAAGTCCATTCAGTTCGTTCAAGCCAGACATTAACAATAAACCAGTTTCATTGTTTTATTAACAAGTTCAAGTAACTAAAATAGAATATTCTAGAACAATTTATTTACATTGAGTAAGAAGGGGAACAATGTCATGGGCGGTTTCAACCCATTAATGGCCATTACTGAGCAGGCGCCTCTCTTCATAAGGAGGCCTAGGGCAAACTCCATCACGATGCTCCAATGCGGGTAGTTGTAGGAGCTAGTGGGCAGCCCAAGTATCCGTCGAATCCGAAGGCTTTCTTTGCCCATACTGATAATAATCGGGACTGATGTTACCTGATGGTAAGTGATCACTGCCGCCCATGGACATTAGCAACATCAGGCTGGGGTGACCCGCACGCGCCGTGAAGACAAAGAAAGAAGAGAAACAATACATCGCTGAAGCAACCAAAATCAAAAACGAACCGAACCTGCACATCATGAAAATGTTTCTACCACTACGCCCCACCATCTACCTAACCAGATTTCTTTCGCCTCGTACAACACCCTGCCAGCATGGGATTGGGGTTGGTATTCTATGCCGCCATAATACTGAATATACATTTTCAGTATTTTATCCATTTAATACGGTCAAAATTGTAATATGAAACGTTATCAAATATATCATTTTAATCTGTTATTTTGTATTGAAGAGGCTACTTCACTAATTCCTAACATTATTGATAAGCTTGTCAGTACTTCGCTAAGCATTTTGATTAAAATTTGTATCACATACCGAATTTATACCACAAATAAGTTTTCAATTTAACAGGTAAACATTAACATAGTTCATATGAAATTATCTGAAATAAGCATATATATAAAAGTTTATATCAACCTTATATAGAGTTTAGTTACACGAATAATTGACCTGCATGTAACCTACTTAGTCATTTCCAACTACCTTATAAAGTTGGAGACCCTGATTTCAATTCCCGGCCGAGGCAAGCATATGTGTGACAGATGAATGTTTGTTCTCGGGGTATAGGTGTTATTTATCATTAATTATTTGTGTTGTGTTTGCCACATTTGACATTTGATAAGGAATCCTAGTTTGTTTGTATGTGTGTGTATAAGCGTATATATTTTTATTCACTACGTTGCGTCCGTAGCTTTGAATGCGTGGTGTGTTGACAAAAAGAGGCTGTGTTATTCCAGACTACAACCTATCTTTGCAAAATCTATGTGCAAATTTTCATTCAGATTCGTTCAGTTGTTTTTGCGTGAAAGAGTAAGAAATATCGATCCATCTCCGTCTGCCTATCTATCCGCACAAATTAAATAAAAACGTAACATATATTTATATGATTATCATATTTAGAAATGAATTCTTTACTTAAGTGATCTGTTACTTTCTATGATTAAATAAATAATTTGACTTTTACTTTAAGTTTTTGCATGTAAAATTTAAAGTACTATCCTACTAACATTATAAATGCGGATTTAAGTTTGTTTGTTACGCTTTCACGCAAAAACTACTAAACCGATCATTATGAAACTTTGTATACATACTTTTAGATATTAGATGTAACATGAGAAGGTATTAGGATACTTTTTATTAAAAAATAAATGTTTTTAGCGGGAAGTTAAAAAAAAATAGAAAGATGTAACATGTAACATGTAAGAATTATATTAGATTCAAACGCGGCCGAAGTCGCGGGCACAGCTAGTAAATTATAAATAAGAAATGTCCATCATTGTTCAAGTACCTTCTTAACATTTTTTTAATAATGCCTACGAAGTATTTCTTTCCTATATATAATTTCAATATCCACGTCAGACCATTATTCACTGCCTCTTTTATAAGAATTTAACGCGGAAAATTTAGGTTGAAATTTTTATATAATTTTCATATTAATTTCTTCTTTTATGTGTATTTTAAGTTGATTGATATTGTTTATCATTTATTTCATCGGTACGAACATAAATCCTACTAATATTGTTAATGTGGAAGTTTGTAAGCATGGATGAATGGATGTATGTTTGTAACTCTTTCATGCAAAGACAACTGAACGGATTAGAATAAAATTTGGCACAGAGATAGATTATAGTCTGGAATAATACAAGCACATGCTACTTTCCATCAACATACTATGCAAGCGAAGCCGCGGGCGGAATCTAGTTTTTTATAACCATGCTTGTTATAAACTTTTTTTTTACTTAATTTGGGTTAACTAACAGTACAACGATGTGAATTACACAGTAAATAATAATATAGTAATTGAATGAACTTTATCGCTAACCACCGCCGTTAACCAGTGGAAATAGAAATGATAAAATGATGCAACATTAACACGGTTAAAAGTATCAACAACAAAAAAAAATTGCATGAGTTTATACTGCAGACTCCAAGGGAATAGACTGTAATACTTGCTTTTAGTAGGTTTTTGTAAAGTTACCAGGAGAAATCCCGTTGAATCCCGTGTTAACTGTTAAAACCTGTTTTAATAAAGGTTTTTTTTTCTTTCTGAAGGTTCCAAGTCTACTATTTGATAAGTCTACATTCTTAAAGTGATCATTATAATTACGCACTAATTGGTACATCGCCGAACGCTTACCAGCTTAGTGCGGAATTTAGAGGAGGCAAATAAAGGAGCAAATTTATGTATAAATGTATGAGTTAGGCGTGGAACTCTATGGACTCTATGTTTTTCATCAAATGTACACAAATATTACCGACACCAATATAAACTACAAAGCAAGAACTAATAACTTTCGCGCAATGTATTGCACATTTTGTGTTGTTTTACTCTTTTACAAAATTTTCGTTGGAAACACGAAATTAGTTCAAAAGTGCAAAGCACTTGGAACTTGGGAATTTATTGCCTTCACCTAAGTTCTTTAGTTTACGTATTAAAGTACAAGCATGTAGTTAAACTACAGCTAAGTTCTTGTACGTGCATCCTTTATATGGATTGTGGGAAATAAAATAACAATGTGTTTTATGTAAGATAATTTCTGCGCGTGACTTCGCCTGCGTGATGTGTTGTTTAAAAATAACTTATATTTTATTCCAGATCCACAATCTATCTCTGTGCCAAATTTCGTTCTGATTCGTTCAGTAGTGTTTGCGTGAAAGAGAAACAAACACTCACCCATCCTTACAGTTTTTCGCATTTATAATATTATTTGACCTATGACTTAAATAATAAACGCTTACATACTCATTAATTAGTGTAACAAATCAACACTCACGACCTTGGAACAAATATTTATCTGTCAAATCCTGGTAATAAATTAGTAATGTAAATCAGTGCCACAATCAATACTCGGATCGAAATACCTAAAGAATGTTGAAATTCATTGGTTTGTTAGGATTTCGTGCGATTGAGAGCTTAAATATTAAAATTGGCTAAATCTACACGAATAATGAGTTTTTTTGTGTTGTTCACAATTTCTCGGCTTACTCGGCTTTACTACGGAATCTTCGCGTGCAGGTTAGACTCACGTATGATCAATTTTTAAAAATACTCCAAAAGAGTTTCTACTTAAAAATCTAATAAAAAGATGTGCTTAAAACAAGTCTTCAATAAAAATTGTACAGTCAAAGGTGATTGGTTAAATCCATTCAGAGCAGTCTTTTGTACAAAAACGTTTTGGGCTTTGACGATAAAACATAACAAAAAGTAAGATGTTGCCCAAAGAGAAAAGAATATTAAAATGAATCTCGTTTGCGCAAAGAGGTGGTAGGAGACGGACGGAGTGTATAAATATAATGAAGTTATAAAAGACAGCCTTTCATTTGATTTTCCTTTCTGTAGTGAATTCCACAAAAAGTTTTTATACCTGCATAGAGAGTAAAACGTTCAGAAACTGCTGGAATATTCAAAACAAATGGAGGTAACTGCAATTAAAATACATAAATAAACTGTGGTAACAAAGATAATAAAGCTCATATTGGCTGCAATATCTGAATGGCCATGTAACCTAGTGAATATACGCCTTTCGTCATCGTCGTCGTTACCCATAACCATCACACTAGTGGCCTAGAAGGGTAAAGTATATAGTCCACCACGCTGGCCAAGTGCGGATTGGAAAATTTCACACACCGTTGAGAACTTAATAGAAAACTCTCAGGAGCGTAGTTTTCGCCAATGTTGAAGAGATAATTTAATATTAAGCTTATTAAATTTAAAAATTGAAAAGCGTGCAGAATTTGAACTTTGGTATAATAATAAATAAATAAATACCTTCTGGAAATTCACACATGACCATCTGACCCAAACTAATAAATATAATATATATTTTTAAATATACCTTTTAAATACATACCTAATATATAGATATATTTTTAACACCCATTTACAGAATAAACATTATTCCTGTTCGTCACAGAAATTTTTGCCTTGTGTGGGAATGGAACCCACGACCTCCGGCTTAGGAGATATCTTTACTCACCACTAGACCAACAGGCCAGTTATATAAAGAGGTATATCCTCTCGTTTGTGACACCAACGTTCAAAATAGATTCTCACGGCTTAAGTGTAAGTATCCTGAATTGATTTGGCGTTTATGTGACGAGAATGAGAAAACAAAGCACAGAAAATTAGGAGCAAGCCAGGTCTCGCCCCTCGTGCCCTCTGTCCCCGCTTGAGGGATTACACGTCTTACACGATGCGTATCCATTTAGGCAAGTAGATTTACCCCAATCTACTTATCGACCCTTGGTTAACAAATTGTGACATTAGTTACTGTAATTGAATCAAGTTACTTTGTTTCTTTGGAGCATTTGGTTAGTTACGGAGTTATGGAGTACTTACTCATTTTGTGGTACTTTTTTATGTTAAGAGCAGGTAAAAAATTGCAAAAGTAAGGCAGTGTAGGATATATATATAATATACCTTAAAAAATGTTTTCTTTTTTAAGATTTTAGTCTACGTCTTTGGTGCCGTGATAAATATTGCCCTTGCCAAATTACTACTTTCTAGGACTAAGTTTATTTGGGCTAAGCCGCAGACGTACCGAGACAAAAAAATCCAAAATTCACAACGAAGTATTCCATAAAAATGAAAACATGCTTTGAATTGGGATTTTCCATTTCTCGCGGCATTTTGCAATTATATAAATATAAACATTCATTACAACTGTGACTTTTTGGCATATTTATTTCGTGGTAAAATATGATGTAAAGAGGAAAGTAGTATATTTATTTAAATTGTTGAAGTTTCCCTCCAACTTCTGCATCGCCCGATATGACTTCACGGGCTGGCATCTAATTATAACAAGCAGTAAGCGGGCAGCTTAACGAGCACTTTGAAACACGGAAGCGCTCAATAAATTTTGCTACTGCCGGTCACCCATCTAATTCCTACCCGCGACAGAAGTTTACTAACTCCGTCGAAGTTCCAACTGATAGTAGCCTCTCGGCTTTACCCAAATGTCCATAATTCTCTCAAATTATGTACCTTTAAGTCAGTATACTATACGGTCGATTGGTCTAGTGTTTTGCTAGAAAAAAAGACCCTAGGTATGAGGTCAGGAGAGAAAGCAGTGATAGTCTAATGGTTTGAACTTTGGTCTCTTGAACGGGAGGTCCCGGGTTGAAATCATGCTGCGCACACCTCAAATTTTCAAAATGATGTGCGTATCACATGTTGATTATCACTTGCTACGGTGAAGGAAAAC
>DWKC01000607.1:0-12128 GCA_018249195.1 Racta chiria
TCCGCACTTGGCCAGCATGGTTGGACTATGGCTTGTATACCTCACATTGTGAGTGGAGACACGAACCCAGTAGTGGGACAGATAAGGGTTGCAAAAACAAAAATTAAGTAAATGAATATCTAACCTCGTAGCTATTATATTTATATTTATGTTTTTATCTAGATGGCATTGATTTACCAGATAGTTAATAATAATAAACCACGTAATATGGGGCAATCGATGTTCCCCGGCTTAGGCATCCGTCCAAGGCAATTACAGCTATATGCAAACTCCTTACAATCTTGCAAGACTAATTTAAAATCTGGTTAGAGGAAACACATCGTACGTGCTACTAGATGAGACACCAATTATTAAACAGATTCCTCTAAATGGACTAAAATATCGCCAAATTATTTAAGTGACTGTTGGTCTAGTGGTTAGTGAATCTGACCGCTAAGCCGGCGGTCGTGGGTTCGATTCCCACCCAGGACAAACTTTTCTGTGATGAACAAAATATACATAGATATTTTTAAATACATATATTCATTGCAGAAAAGTTGGTTCTGTGTGGGAATTGAACCCACGCCCTAATTAGAACTGACTGTACGTATTATTAGAAAATCTAGTACCTCTCTAACTGTACCATGATATTAATATTCTCTCTACAACGTATCCTCCCCATGGACACCGGTAATAAGTTCAGGATAAATGACTTACTCAGAAATCCAGTGCTACCTTATAACTAATAATACGAACCCTGGCAAATGAGAAATACATGGAGTAATTAACTTATATCTACGTATATTTATAAAGAAGTGGGTTAATTGGATGAGCAGGACCCTATTTATTAAGCTGACAATCTGAGAAATGTCAAAACCTGACAGATTTGTCAATTTGTGACAAATCGTCTGTGACTGTCAGCTTTTTTTGCTATTTGGCAAATTTTACAGATGAGACAAAAAAACTGCATGTTAAGAAATTTATTGGGTTAATAAAAAAAATATACTAAGATGTTTGTTTTTGAGTCATCATAATATAATCAATCTATAACTCAACGCCGTCTGTACATATAGATATTTGGATGAAACTTATAGGAGGGGGATTATGTGCTTGCCTGTGCCTTTGTTCGCGCATTAGCGCGAGACATATACTGCTGCTTACTCAGAAACGGCTCATCCAATTTGAATGCGATTTTCACTGATGTATTTGGCTAAGCTTGGATTGACATTCATGGGTACTTTTATTGAAATCGGTGCAAAAGTAAAATTTTATACATTTTAAAGAATTTCGTCTATACAAACCGTGCGTACGGAGTCGCAGCCACAGATAGTATTTATAACAATTTGTCGTAAGAGGCAATAGAAGTCTGCTGATTGGTGGTTGGGCTTCGCGGAACGACTACTATTTCTTTGTGAAGCCCGAGGCTATCACCCTCTTGCTTGAGTCAGCCGCCAAACAACTCATCATATTCCTACTTACTGCTGACCTGCCTATTGTCAGCACTTCCGACTTTAAAAAAAACATTATATTTTGTATGACCTCACTCTATTTTTAGAGTTCTGCAAATCTAAACCCTTATAGTTTCGCCGTCTGTCCGTCTGTACTTTAGGACAGAGACGATATACGACATAGTTTAGTCGGAAGATATCATATTTTACCTTTTATAATTTTCTACACAGAAACGTTATTACATAAAGTATATTTCATGCTAATTGGCGCTCACGATGCTTAGATGTGAAGGATGCAAACGTTTCTTGTTAAAGATTCGTATTGCTCATTCATACAAATTGGATTCAAATACCTTCTTAGCTTTGTGGAAATTGCATTTGAATATGGAATACAAAATGATTTTAAACGCACTCGTTCATACCCTCTTCACTCGCATACAAATATAGTGTGTGTCATTAATGAAGTGTCGCATGTGTATAACACAAATAACATAGAAATAACACTTATGACCTGAGAACAAATATTTATCTGCTAGTGTAGCGCACTACGGTCGTAGCTTGTTAGTGATTGTATATTTATGTGTAGTGGTGTAAATAATATAATTTAATATTTTTTTTTGTAATTGATTCTCACGATTTGTATAATTTATACCGATATTTTGCTCCTAGGCCGTGACTATAATCTATACACTGGGTCGAAATCTACATTTATATACACACTTTTTATAACTCAAGAACGGCTCAGCCGATTGTGATCTTGCCGACTCCAGCGCATCTCATCAATAGAAAATAATTGTGTCTCGGGCATCATAAGATGCTTTGGAGTTTAACAGGTTAATGATATTTGGTTTTTTCGATTTGTCTCACCCCTGATTAACAGAAAAACTCCATTAAAATATTTGAAAACAAATAAAAGCGTGATTTAAAACATTAATGCAGCGGACAGCCTGATTTAAAACACTAAGGCATCAGCAAAACTATTGGAAGTGATTGAAAATCTTTCCTAGGAAAAGATTTTTAATATATCGAGTATTTACCCAAAATAACTTAAATTGTAGTTACATGTTTAAAAATGCAGAACAACGTCTACCAGGTTAGCTAGTATGAGTATAACTTATAATAATCTTGAATACTCGTTACAGTTTATAAAAAATGTGTACACTATAAAGAAAGTTTTACATTATAATTTGTAACTAACATATGGAGACGGATGCGTCTGCGTTACACGGACTCTGTAAAAGTCATTTTTTTTATTTCATCAGAGGAACTAACAGCTCACTTAAAAAGTCAAATTCAAATTCAAAATATTGATTTCATCAAAGAAACATCGAGCTCACATAATAAAAGTCAAAATATTGCATGGAAAGTCGAAATTACTATATGCAATAATAAAACAAATACCTAAAAAATTGGTTACAAATTTTATGGTGTCTGAGGTCAAGTTAGTAACCTTACAATGCGTTAATTACAAATATCTTTCTACACTGCGTCGAGGAGTCCGTGAAGACACAATGGGAACAGCTGCTTAGATATTATTTCACCGATTTTGATTTATATCTTATTCAATTCTCTAATACATAGTAGATTCAGATCCCTAGAAACATTACAAGTCGTCAGTTATTGAAGCAATATAAACATATCGAATTTATTATCTGAACTGCTTCGGAACCAACATAGAATATCGTTTCACGGAATAATATTTATTATTTACAGTTGACGAGGCCCTTGTCGGCACTGACACGACAAGCGATTAGTGACGAGAGATAAATTTTCATGAAATGTCTATATTTCGTATATAAGTTATACTGTTACTTCTGTACCGGAGTCTGAGCTGACTTCTGTAACGGGTTAATAATAACCATATGCATACAACCATATACTTTTTTTATGATTATAACTATTCCTCAATTTTTTCCTATGTAACTTAACTCATGTTTTAAGCACAGTGAACGCCAAAGATAGCGTAAAAGGTGGTCCTCCGATTTTTGTTAAACAGCTGTTATTAAATTACTTACTCCTATTTTTTTAATGTTTTTTTTTTATGTAAATAAAAGTCCTCAAAGGTGTAAGAAGTCTTCCAATCCGCACTTGACCAGCGTGGTGGACTATGGCCTGTACCCCTTACATCGTGAGTTAGAGACCCGCGTCCAGTAGTGGGACAGATAAGGGTTGCAAAGATGAAACGCATACAGTGACTGGCAGCAAAAGTTTGAAGTTAGAAACCAAGTGTACGATGTTCCTGTGTTGTGAGCTCCTGTGTGACCTATGTGTCCTGTGTGTCCTCCTCCTTATTCTTATCGCTGATTATCGTTTATCGCTGACTTCTTTTGATAGGTATAGTGATGACGTCTCACAAGATCACGGGGTAAGAAAATCGGAGATAATATTCAATTCGTTGTTAAGTCATTTTGATGATATACGTGTATTGGTACCGTAAATTTATGCTTAAGAAATATATAGTTAATGTTCTAAGACACACTGGCGTAAAAGTCCTTTTGGCTATACACATTTATGTAACAAGTATGTATAAAAAATATGTTATAGTTTTTACGACTAAAAACAATTTCTGCGCTTACTTTTAATTGGGAATAAAATAAGTGAATATTATTTACATTATTGAGGAGTTTCAATTCAAAATATTTATTTCATCATAAGAACATCGAGCTCATATATTGATTTCGAAAACCAATCCTGGGAACATCCACATATTCTATTCCCTGGAGTGAGAGGATAGCAGGTTATGTTTATTGTAAAAATTGTCCTTGGAAGTGATTCTAATTCAGATAAAATTATCCTGAACATACTCGTATACATGATATTTCGATCTTTATAAAGGGTCCATCGTTTCCGTAAAGGTTGTCAAAGGACCTGTAATTTCCTAGATATTGTACGTTCCATAGGCAACGGTGACCACTTACCCTCAGGCAGGCGTAAGCATGTTTGTCTGTCTTGTCTGAAACTAATCCAAAAATATCAGTAAAATCGTCCTAGCCATTCTTGAGTTACAAAAGTGTAACTAACAGTACTTGACGACTTTGTTTTATATAGAAAACTATCTACGACGTGAGAATATTCTAGGTACATTTTCTAGGTACGTAATATATATGGAAGTCTCTGATCCCCGAATTAGTTTAACACTGTGTTTCGGGTAATCAGCGCCTTCTCCCAAACTTTAATGATAACAATAATATGTGTTCTAATCTAATTCTGCTTCTCTATGATAGATGTCGGGTAGTACCCCTGCACGCTATTATGTTCGAAGTGCATTAAAATTAAGGTTAAATACTCCTAGCCGTGCAACTAACTGTTAAACTAACAAACATTACAATTTAAAGAAGTGTTAAAACCGACCACAAGATCAGTGTGTCTCAACACACGCAATCGGTCGTTGCTTCTTTGAATCGAGGTTATATGTTACGATGGGAACGATAAATAAGGGGGTTCATTAGAAACCTCACATACCGCTGACTCTACACGAGGAGTTGAGATTTCAAAGAAACTGTAAAGGTGTATTCAGAGACTATATACTGTAGATAAGATCATTGCAAATACTTGATTACTTTAGTTAAACCTGAATAACTCTATTCACGACGGATATTTTACACTCATACATGTGTACAATTATAGTGATAATCTTGAATTAATATTTAAATAATGTTTAAAATTAAATCAGTCCACAAGTAAGTACGTTATGTTATTTTTAGAGGCTCCGTATGAACTTTAGCTACACTGAAGCGAACCGCGTGAAGTTACTAGTTTTAACTAAAGTGTAGTCTTCGAATGGCTTCAACCCATTAATGGCCCACTACTAAGCACGGATGTCTCCCCACACTAAGGAGGCCTAGGGCAAACTCCACCACGCTGCTCCAGTGCAGTTTTGTGGAAGGGTTTGGCGCCAACCTACTCGTAAGTGTCGGAAGTTTATGTGCCGCCCAAAAGCCTCCGACATGGCATAACCATTGCAATCTAATGATTAACAACCGGAACCTGCGGCTTTACATGCCCTCCGAAGCACGGAAAAGTTCATAATTTTTTGCTACTAGCGATCACCCCTCCAACCGTGCCCGATGTTGCTTTTTCGATCACGTTCGATCGAAGCAAGGCACCGGGCTATGAACAATTCACGAATTCGAATGCACGACTATAATTGTAACCTACTAAAAACTGCGTTACTGTTGACGAATTTCTTACATACGCCTGATCAAATATACGTAAAATCAATAAAGGTAGTCTTAGATTTTAAAGATTATACCTTTAAATAAAACGAGGATGGAATACAATGAGAATATATTGAATATATAACTAACAAAATAATAACTTTTTTATCGTATTCTAAACCCGATCCCAGCAATAGAACAATTAAAACGTTTCATTAACACGTCTTGATCTACATGCAAATAAACGGTCTATAATTTTATTATATAGCTCTTTTATTATTTTATTTCCCAGCCGTGAAGCTTGAATCATTTTATGGAGGGGACGTGCGACCAGTACCAGATACTTAGCTGCTCGTAAATCTGTCCTCGGCTAGTTTTATGTACGTACTGTAGACGCCTGAATTATTCCTATAGCAACGGCGGTTATAGCTTGGAACTACCTTAATCTTAAAACCTCTTACAATAAAGTTACAATCCCGCAATAAACTTAAACTTTAACTATTCTTTGAATTATGAAAAACCTATTTTTCATCTGGAGTAATTACCATTCGTTACCATGGTAGAACGGAAATAATATTCATTTCATTTAAAAAATTGTTGAAGCTACTTCAAATGTTAGGTTTTTGGAAGAGAAAAGTTTTAGAAAATTATTATATTAAAACAGTAAGATTTCGATGCCATAATATGCGGACGGTGAAAGGAGTGATTTTTATAACCAAAGCCTACATTTTGTACTCGCTTTTTAATAAATAAATAATATTTTTTTAGCCAACTAGCAGACGGAGCACATGATGGGTGGTCGTCATCTCCCACCGATGGTTGTCAGCCAACAGAGAACTCGCTCTCTCAATCTCATTTGAATCAACTACAAACCTACGAACCTACAACTACAACTACATGTATGCAGTTCAATTTCAACCGTAATTCATATGTCATAGGGTTTATTTGACATCGGCAGTACTAGAATTAACACACGAAATTGTGTATCATATCTTCAGTCATCCTCCTTCCCATTTTTGTTCTGTGCAGCGGCATATTGTTGGCGTGTCGGGGGTCAGTTAGTCGTTATTGATTCAGGTTGCTTCAGCGATGTATTACTTCCAACCTTTCTTTATTTTCCCCGCTCGTGCGGGTCTGTTGCTTCCTTCCTGGCAGGAAGAGCGTTAGTGACACCTCAGCCTGGTGCAGGGCATGGTATATTAGATGTACATGGGCGGCGACGATCACTTACCATCAGGTGACCCATCTACTTGTTTGCCTGCTAATAACATAAACAAATACTGCGCCATGTCCATACTCCTGCGTCCGCCGCAAGAAGTAAAAAGTACAAAGTTTTTACTTCAAGTATCAATATTTAGTGATAGTCAACATAAGTTACAGACAATAAGGCATCAGTAGGATCGAGCCATGGCCAGCACACGATGTGGTCCAACTACTTTCAATTTACTTTCATCCCATTCTAATTTAGACATACCCAATCTATAATGGTCTGTCGTTACGATTTTATTGTAGCTATCTTCCAATCACAATAAAGCAGACTCAGGTTGTTTTATAATTGTTATTTATTCATCACTCCAGAGATTGATGTTATATTTGACTGGCCAGATACAGGCGGTTAGTAAATCTGAATGCTAAGCCGGTGGTCGTGAGAGCGATTCCCATCCAGGACAAACTTTTTTGTAATGAATAGGAATATTTGTTCTGTGTCTGGGTGTAATAATATCTATTTTTGTATGTATTCAAAAAAATATATATGTATGTTTTTCAGTTATATGATCACCATAGTACAAGCTAACGCTTAGTTTGGGATCAGACCGTGTGTGATTTGTCCTAAGATATTTATTTATTATTATTATTTATTTATTTGATGATTTTGTATTGAGGAACGTATAAGTGTCGAATATGTTTATCAGTCGTACGATCACCATAGTTTACGCTACTTGGTTAAAAAAATGCTTATACTATGGGTAGTATATATATATAGTATGGGTACTAGGGATTCCCTGCGTTACGGGTAGCTTGGTCCAATAACACCAATAATTCGAGAATAAACATTCATCTGTCACATAAAAGCCTGCCCGGGCCAGGACCGAACCCAGGACCCCTCTCTTCGCAGGCAGGGTCACCAGTCACTACTAACTACAACAAGGCCCTTCATAAGTTATTTTATGTCTGCTATATGCATATTTATCTGTCAACCACATTTTTAAGGGAATAGCCCACAAACGAGCAGACGACCCACATGATCTTGTTGCCATTTTGACAATACCGCCATAATTGCCATCATGGCAAACCTACTTTTCAACTCGAATAAGAAAACCTTTTCACCATAAGGAATAAAGACATCCAATAAAAAAAACTATTAAACTTTCCGTTTCTATCATAAAATTAGATCGAGTAACAAATATTGTTGTTAAGTCACGATGGTGACGTAAGTTGACGTAACTTACATCACAAATTAAAATTAATACTAAACGGGCTACTTCCCAGTTTCGACGGTTTAGACATGAATCAGCAATTTTATGATGCGGTGATTACAGAAAACTCGTTAAATTATTCTATCACGATCAACCGTGTCGAAAAACTTCTATACATATAATAAATCTGTAGAGGAGTCGTTTTAGAATATTAAGAATAGCCAGGGTGTTAAAGGATAACTAACTGAATCCATTTCCAGCATTTTTACAATTTTCGTCTGTTTGTATAGTTGTGCACCCATGACGTACCATGACCATGACGTGTTAAGAGCAGGCAAACGGACAGACGTGTCACCTGATCGAAAGTGATCACTAAAATGTAAACAAATTAAACATAATAATTGTGTGTAACTCTAGCTAACATTTAGTTTTTATTTCATTACAATCGATTCACTCTATCAAATAGGTAATCTTCTGATAGAGTGAATCGTTTTTCGTGTTTCAAGAAGTTCACATTTGAGAAAATGGAAAAAGATACATGCAACGCCATCTATTGACTTCAAATAGTATCTACTAACGAATCTTGATCCAAACATATAGTTATTATTTGTTAAACTTCTAATTTAAAACATTAATAACTGAAATACCGAAACGTATTTATCACGAATGTAACAAACAAAAATCAACGACTAGATTAGGCAGTAACATAAAATAGATCGTCGTCTCTTATAATTGCTGTACCCTACAGGGTCCATATAAGACTGTATCATCGTATATTATTAAGTATTAAAACCTGTGTAGTTAAATAACATGGAAGGTAATAAATATATGAATATGAATTATAAATAAATATTTCGTCCCGTGGGGGTATGAAATAAGGGGTGAAATCTGTTCCACGCGGACGAATTCGCGGGAATAAGCGACTTAGAAATAAATTTATGATGAAACTAGCTGACCCGGCTAATGGCTGACTAACGTTAGTCTCCCATCATCATCTTCCTGCCCTTATCCAGTTTTAATTGAGGTCGGCGAAACATATTCTTCTCTTTCATTCTGTCCTATTAGCCGTTAACTAAACACTCACTGCCTTATCATTCATATCTTCTCTCACACAATCCATTCATGTTCTCATTGGCTGTCGTCGTCCTCTCCGTTTCTCTTCGTCACATGCATTCTCTCTCGCCTCATTATATATACATATACGTACTAAGACATTCGGTTCCCCTTCAGTTTTTCAGACTTTCTCCTGAACATCTCCGTCACATGCAATGCTTCTCATACGTCTTCTCGGTAGCCCAGCATTCCGATCCGTACATCACGACACTTCATATGATATTAATTCCTTTAATGTTGCTCTTAAAAAATACTAAAAATACGGAGTGGATATCCCCACTATAACCCCCCTTATAAGGGCGAAAATTCGGCTTACTGTATTGTGAAAGGTTAAGGAGTTCCCTAGAGCTTTAGAGCCAATTCTAAATGTGGTATTCGATCGTGCTTATCATAAAAATGTATTGTCAACGGAACTGAAATATACAAAATTTTAATAAACAGCTCTGTATACTCTGTAGTGTGAAGAAGTGGTTCTAATTAAGCTTACAGGATATGACCCGAACAAAATAAAAAATCAAACGCAGCAAACATAGCAAAAGCTAGATCTCTTCGTTATAACATAGTTCTCACGCAACACTTACGCCAACAACTACATAGTGTATTAGACGCCTCATGTGATATTAATAATACTACCAATAATACCAGTCAAAGCGCTGAGGCAGGACAAGCGAGGGAGTGTCACAATGCACCGTGACTGTGATTCCCATTTACGCTGTACATCACAACTATTGGTCGGCATAATTGTTGTTTTGTATAAACGTTTTGTCTGAAACGGTTCGCCATATAGGCGTGGTCTAGTAGGTTATTTAATCGTGACACACGCACTCGTATAACAAATATGGGCATAACACGGCCATATTGCCGTAGACCTGTTCCGAGCTATGCGGTGCTATTCCGAAGTGATCGGTTGACAGAAGGTATGCACGAGACCGGCCGGGAATGCAGTGGTCAACGGACGATGACTCTTGCGATGAGACACCATTATTTATAGTCGTGTGACGCCGGCGCCGGAAACTGCGCCTCGTACACTTACTGGGACGGAACAACGTTTATAGAATTTGGCTTACTTTATTAGTCTTCCGCACTCTCGTCTGCCAGTTTATAATAATATAGACTTCGTTTTGGAAGTTTATAAACATTTACCATGTTACGAGTTGATAGAGTAGAAGCTGTGTATGTTAATTAATCTAGTTCACTTCACATTAAGAAACTCCGTCACATTATACAAAAATATTTTCATTAAGACAAATTTTGGTCTTGACTTGAAACTACCCAAAGTTTTTAAAACCCCATCGGACTCCCGACACCAAAACATAATGTTACAAGGAGAGACAGAGACAGAACTATGGGAAGGTGCCATATGGAAAGATCCATTGCCTATATTTCTTTATCAAATAAAAATAATGTCAAAATGTTTTAAAGAAATCTGTCAGTAACCTTTCAAGGACAATTGCAATTCGCTATCGACATTCGTATCAGGCCGTATCAGTAGCAGGGGTACGCGAAAAAATGGCGGACACGTTTTTGGGGTTAAGGTCAATGCGTAGTTTTGAAGTACACAATTAAGTATCAGCGGCACGAGCAGACGGGTCGCCTGATCTTAAGTGATCACCACCGTAAACGTAGATAGCGAAAGATATAAAAAAAAACTTCACTTAAAACTTTTCTGTCCTTTAGTGTCAATTAAACGACTAACAGTTATCCTTCCAACTCAATGTCTAAAATAACTACTGATTCATTCAAGACATCTTGAGATGGATCGTTCGCCATTTATTTACAATTTAATACATCATTATAGCAAAGTGTTAGGTGGAGGAGAAAATTTTAATGAAATGATGAAACGTTGGAAAGCAACCACACTCCTCGAGAAAACATACGTTTGTTAGCTTTTCTCTACTCGTACATCACATGTGACGTCGATTATTTGACAATTTACGAATTTGTGAAGTGGCGCTCATAGCCCGGTGTTGTATCATAGGTGATACGCTAAATTTTGCAACAGCGGACGTGATCTGATCGTGGATGGGTGACCCCCCCGCTAGTGCCAATTATTTCATTGGCGCTTCCATGCTTCAGAAGGCACGTAAAGCCGTCGGTTCGTTTAACTTACCGTATTGGGGCGGCTTAGAATACCAAACTCAATACCAAGCCCTCTGACCAGGGTGTCGTAAGAAGCGACAGAAGTAAGCTGCTTGGTGGTATCGCGAGTGGAAGGATTACTGTCTTTTTATGAAGCTGGCTTTTCTGGTTTTTCTGCCTTCGGGCGGCATAAAAACTGTCCACACTTGTGTTTAACATTACCCAATCCGCATGTGAGTAGCTTCGTGGAGTAGGCCTCCTAATAATGAGTATGACTAGAGACCCGTGTTCAATAGTGAGCCATTGCTGGGTTGAAGACTGAAAATTGTAACCTTGTTCTAAATACTCGAGTGTTGGCAAGAGATTCAGCCTAGGTTCCCTCCAAATAAACGAGAATGGAATAGACTTGAAGTTTTCTTCCACCCACTTGATCACGTAGCACTCAATGAATTTTATATAGCATTTCTCATAACAAATTCCACACGATTATAAGTTTAGTAACATCGATAACATCCTAAAGTGTTATATTGTAAAATATTCGTTAGTTTCATTATTACCTTATCAATGTAAGTCTAGGAAATGTCCGGAATTCTTGATAAGCAATATAATATGCTGTGACGGAATGGAAAAGTTTTTCGTACTTGTATAGAAATAGCAAAAGAGCATGTACATTGGATATTGTTTCCACTATAAACAAAATACATACTATACTTGCTAACAATATTTAATAAGTAAAGTAATGTTTTAATTCGCTTAATTTGATTGTTTTTTTTATGTTATAAGCAGGCTAACGACGTAGACGGGTCACCTGGTACTAAATGATCCCGCCGCCCATGGACATGAGCAATACCAGGCTACGGTGTCACTAACGCGTTGCCTGCCAGGAAGGAAGTAATAGACCCGCACGCGCGGGGAAGACAAAGAAAGAAGGGAAG
>DWKC01000608.1:0-12126 GCA_018249195.1 Racta chiria
GGTTCAAATCATGCTGCGGTCACCTCTCGTTTTCAAAATTATGTGCGTTCAAAAGTTGATTATCACTTGCTACGGTGAAGGAAAACATCGTAACCGGCACTCCCGAGAGTTGTCATAAAGTCTTCAAACGTGTGTGAAGTTTACCAATCCGCACTTGGACAGCTTGGTTAACTATGGCCTGTACTCCTCTTATTGTGAGTGGAGACCCGTAGTAGGACAGATAAGGGTTGCAAAGAAGAAGAAAATGATAATTTAATTTTACTTCAATAAATGGTTAAACTTTAACTAACTTAAAATAGTTAGTAATTAATAGATTAGATTTTGGGTATAATCTCAGTTTTAAATTTCCTAACTATTCTTCATACAAGCTTCGTAAATTCAAAGGAGGAAAATCTCAATTCGCTTAGGCGCATCGTACAAGACAAACCGTTAAGCAGACTTCCCATAAACGTGCGTATACTTTGACCTTGCCTACATGCTCGCTCGAGAAAGCGGCGCTAGCCCCAAGTGGGGCACACCCCAGTGGGCGTGGGATACCGAACACTTGTACATGTCTTGTACTTGTCAGTTCGCAAAATAGCCGTATAGAGACATTTTAGATTGTTGCTTGAAACATGTGCTATTTAGTAGGAATGATTGAATATTTATTGATTTTTGATCATCCTATCACATCATACATATAATATATCTGTAAGTGATCGCTGTTTGTGCATGGAAGATATATGGAAGAAACTTATAGGGGTGTTTGTGGTAGGGAATAGAATATTTAACAACTATTTTTAGAATTTTTGTCTGTTTGTCTGTTTATGTGTTTGTCTGTGCCTTTGTTCGCGCTAATCTCTGGGAGGGCTGGTCCGATTTAAATGCGGATATCATTGATGTGTTGGTTAAAGCTTGGATTGACACTTTGGTGTATTTTTATTGAAATCGGTCAACAAATAAAAAATATAAGACAATTTAAATAATTTTGTCTATACAAATTCCGCGCGAACGGAGTCGCAGGCACAGTTAGTATTGAATAAGTCGACTCACATCACATCTAAATGGCCAGGTCGTCCATGCACATGGGTAACATTAAAGGCATTACATATTATTACTTTTTAAACATATTATATGCGTATTATATTATATATTAGCAGACCCGGCAAACGTTGTTCTGCCCTATAAATTATTCACTTTTACCTGTAATCCCGCGGAAATGTATTTAGCTTTAGCCGTTTCCCGGGTAAATAACGAATAAAGGCGAAAAACAAACAAACATAAAAAATCTAAAACTATATTTTTGGCTTCCATTACATAATATGAAAATCCCTCGAAGTATATTTTTTGTTTATTTCTAATGAGCAGAATCGGCCCCTTTTACGTTTATATTATATGTATATATTACATTATTAAATGAAGATTTACACTGTCAAAAAATGTTTGAATTAAAATTAATTCACGGCCAAAACCCATAAGGTCGGACAAATGAAACAGCTCAGTTCTACCCCTACCTTGCTAGTTAAAGATAGCTAAAACAGCCGTGATGAGTTGTAAGGAACAGTGTACAAGCGACGATAATTATCTTTTTCCTCGCAATTATCCATCCAATCGCCGATATTACATAATCTCGACCAAAGAAACTAAAGAATAAATCAACAAATCAATGTTACGTAATGCAAGAACCCGCCAGATGTGCTGAATGTATGCGGTGAAAGTCATTCTCTGAGTTTTTGGAGACGACCTACTGGAGTATTGGGCACTAGAGTGCTTTATGGGCGTTATAATGGCTTGGTTAGACCTTTTGTCTGATTGTGATGTGATAAGCTTTTATCATTCTAAGGGTTCCGCATGACAAAATCTAAACCTCTATCAATCCGCAATACAGTAGCGTGGTGGAGTTACACTAGGTCTGCTGAATCGTGAGGTGAGACCCGTGCGCAGTAAAAATTATGAAGTAACAAAAAGAAACGAATATATATACATATATATATATATATACCTATCGAGGACCTCCTTCTTTTTAACCAACTTCAAAAACAGAAGGAAGTTCTCAATTCGAATTATTTTTCTTTTTTTTGTTTGTTCCTTCATAACGTTTGCAATATATCGTGATGGTATATCGTGAGTACCTGTAATACAGCTACGCTTGCAGTCCACGATGAGTCAAGTTTCAAATCATAAACTAAACAGTTGGTTCTAGAAATCCAAAAATAAATCATAATAATAACTCATATAGTAAAATTATAATTCAAATTATTTCGTTTGAGTAGACTCAAAAGAGTAAGGAGTTAGAACGTCAACTGCGGAACAATACATTGCTCGCTTGGCCCGTTTTGATTTGTTTGACTTCTCTCCGCCCGTTAGCAGCACAACTATTAAAACATTTGAAAATAATACACAAATATAATAAAAAAGCACAAACTTCGGTATATTAAGTAAATAATTTAACACAATATTTTATAACATTAACGCGGTACGAAGTTCGCCGGCTCAGGTAGTTTTAATTAAAACGAATGTAGCTCGATAACGATCTTAAACTTGTCACGAATTTTTCGATAACTTTGCGAAAGAGAAACGAAAATGTATCCTAATTTGCATAGTCTATTATGCCCTTTTTGTATAGACTCATTTACATAACAATTTATTCGGGCTTACCTTTACTTCAGCTTACAACACACATTCAATAAGTAAATTGTACCTGTTGCAAGCAGTTACAACTACAGACGACTTGCGTTATTGCGACAACTTTAACCGTCGACTTAGAACCTTACCATCGTGTCTTAGTACAGTATTATAATAAGAGGTAACGCTGTATCGCACAGGTTATAAGTTAATAATAGTATGTAGGTAACGTTAGTAAGACCTATATTTTGATGCCGCCTCCAACAAGTGATGCCAGTTGACGATATAAGACAATGTAACCAAACACTGGCCCGTGATCGACTTCCGTACATTTCAAAACAATACCCAAAGATCGACACACACATCGACACATATCGCACATCAATTCTGCCTCGATCACTACGCAACGAGGCGAATGGTCGCTATTGGTAACTTCCGTGTTTCTAGAATGTACTTTATCGCTTTCCCGGATCCTTCAATCAGTGACCACATACTCAATATTAGTTGACCTGATTGTGGCGATACAACGTCACAGTTGGAGTTTTCTACATAACCCACATTAAATTCAAAACATGAACAGGAGCTTGGGCTCGTCTGCTGCGAATTTCTGCTAATCTCAGAAACAGCTGATCCAATTTGAATAGGGTCTTCAGTGATGTATTGGGTTACGCTTGGATTGACACGTATTTTTTATTGAAATCAATGCACAAATAAAAAAAGATATGAAAATGTAAAGAATTCCATCTATACCAATTTCGCGCGAATATAATTTATTAGTAGAAATATTATTTAAATCGAACCTATACCTACTTTGGTTCAACGCCTAATAAGAATTACATTATAATAATGTGATACTAAGGTCGTTAAGTCGGTAGAGGGCATTTACTTAGTCCTATATGTAAATATAACGTACTAGATAGAATTATGAACTTTACTGAGTCGCAAATATGGTTTATAATAAGAAATCTACTCGCCAACCTTACAAGCCAACACCAACCCAATACTTGTAGATTAAATGAGTTATGAATAATGACACACCAATATAAACAAATTAATAAGAAATAACAAGAATGTACAATCAAATTGACTGGCCTGTTGGTGTAGTGGTTAGTAAGCCTGACTGCTAAGCCAGAGGTCGTGGGTTCGTTTCCCGACCAGGACAAACATTTTTGTGATGAACAGGAATGGTCCTTCTACAAATGCTATCGTACACAAATTGAAAAATGCCACTCAGTTTCAGGAGCGTCTCTGATGAGGTATCAATATCCAATCGCTGCTTCAAACTTGCACAAATATAAAAACACAACAAGCGGTCCACCCAACACGAGTTTTTGCAACTTTTTGTGGATAACAACCGCATCACAAAAATAACCTGACTCGCAAAATTTTTATGCTCTCCAGTACATTGACACCATATTAAGTAAAAAAATGTAATAAGTAAAAAAAACTGTTTTTTGATAAGAAAGTCATTGCATATTTATATAGTACATATGTGTACACATATGGAAACTAAATTGATAAATTTGAATTTTGCATTTTAAACTTGAGATGTTCTTAAATCTAAATATCATCAAGGCAAGAAAACTTACATAAACTACATACTAAAATAAATAATTATTATGCTTTATATAATCGTGGATACCCGTTACCGTTAATATGTTTAGTCTCGGAAAGTCATAAGTCACGGCACGGCGGTAAGAGAGGCACAAATCAAAATAATGCACCGTGATAGGTCGATTCAAAATTGCGCCATATCACAAATCACTTCTATTGGTCAGTCCATCGCACGGTGGATTGATGTAACGTTGGAAGAGGCAGTTCGCTATAGATGAGATGTGTAGTAAGGTTCTTCTTTCAAGACAACCGACTAGGGATTTATAGAGCATAGTTGGACTTCTAAAAACTGTTTGTCAAAACCAGCTTCGAATAAATAAATTTTGAATTATGAATATAATGATGTGATTATTTACCTGGGTGCTGGTGAACCGCCGGCTACCAGAGCGGCTCAGGGTGCCTCCTCGCACGTTGCTGTCAGACAGTTCCACTTCGACACCGCCGTCTGCAGCGCGTCTGCGCGACAGCTCGCACAGCTCTGCTATCGGTTGCACCTGGGTATTTAAGCTTAGAATCAAAATCATTTATTAAATTTACAATGTATTATTACCACAGTAAAGTACAATATTTTGTTTTCAAGTACCTTGACTATTTACCACGTACATTAATATTTTATCTTATACAGATTATGAACGTAAAACCAATACAGGAAAACCTTCTTCCCATCTTTCATCTGCCTTCCTTACTTCATTCTGTATTTCTTTATTGCTTACTTACTTTCTCTAGGTAGACCTAACTTGTATGGTTTCAAATTTGGTACGTGTATCATACATTATTGATGTCTAATCTCTTAGCATTATACATATTTACATAGGTATGATTACATGAGCATGACTCATGTCATTTACGATATAGCATATTAGACTCATAAACATTAGTCGTTATAGCTACTTTTACGACAGTTATATTATTAACGCGTTGTTTAGCCATCGCGACAGGTATTTTATTAAATATGCAAATTTAGTTTTAATCTGCACCTGTTCTGTTTTTTCCAAATAATGTAGATAATTTATTTATAGTTCTTAATTTTTCCACCTGTCGCTTTTGACTTTGCAAGTCGTAAATGAGATAACAATAAAACGTAATCCGAAACAAAACTAAAGCTTATTAACTATTGTTAAGCCGTCATTAAAATAACAATGTTAATATTTTAACAGCGGAGTTTTTAAATAAGCAACAGGTAACCTAAACATTTACCAAAGGTAATTGCTTCACATACATCTTATTTACCTACATAAGTGAAGATAATTCTTAACACACGTCATGGCAATTATGTTAATGTGTTACTTTAACATAACCTTAAAGAAAAGACTTCATTAGGTATTATGTTTCCGTTAAAAATACTAAAGCTGTTATTGAATATTATATTATTGAACTAACAAATGTAGCAATAATCATAACATAACGTATTGGTTTGAATTGATAGGTAGAAGAAGACAACATTTTATGTGATGGCCGAACTGATTAGTTGTAGTGGCATCCTCAGAAGTCTTGAGTCTTTAACGCTACTACCATCATTAAATATTATTTGCTTTCACCTGCTACCATCGTAGCTACATGTTTTACATACCTTGCTAGGTATTTTAACTTTTAAGGTCAAACCAACGACAAACGAAATGTTATATTTTGATCTCAGGTTACATTAATTAAACATCGTGGACTGTGCACATTTTACTATACACAGTTACTAATGTAACTTTATGAAAATAGGTCAGTCAGTCGTGACTACGATCCATACAACTGGATCGAAATTATATTATTGAATATAATATTATTGATCTAACGAATCTAGCAATATTCATAACAAAATAAAGCAAAACTAAAAATATTTCAATCTGATTAGTAACTATTCATTCATAGGAATTATGTAATTTCTGAACAAGTTGGAATTTTTCAACTCTATCCCAAATTAAGACAATATGAAAACAACCTTATTAAACTTTATTTGGCATCGAAATAGAAACTATACCCTGAACGGTGGCAGCATAGGGAGGTACCTCTACTGAGGATGCTGTTCCTAAGTCTCTAGCCCAAGTAATTATTGTATTATTTTTGACAGAGGGTCTCATTAATCTTACAATAACACATAACAATAAATCCACCCACAACGTAATAAACTTACGCCATAAAATAATATCATAATCCAGTTTAGAAAAGAAAGCAACTCGACCACAGTTAACAAAACCAATGACAGTTTTATTGATGAATGGCTTGAATTAAGTCGCTGATACTGTTGGCTGGATCACGAGACACCGCTATATCAAAATACAGTTACAAGAAACACACGAATAGATATTGTAGATGGTGCCGCAGCTATAACTGAACAGGTTATATAGTTAGAAAAAGTCTAAGTAAAAATTATAGATAGATTAGAATTAATTGGTTTTTTACATAATAATATTTATGCACAATAAATGCAACGTTTAATCGTTCCCATTTCATATATATTTTCTCTTCCATTATTTCCTATGGCTCGTTAATGTTTTAATTTCAATAAATTATGCTTATTGCATTTACGTAAATTTTTTGATTATTCCAAATGAAAGATACGCTGCAAACAATCATTATATGCTTCGTTTTCGTAAGTAAGTCTTAGTCGTAAATAATATTGTATGTTTTCAACTGCGCAAGCGCATTGTCATGGTATGGCATGCCCTAAAACATAATCTACGATAAGTTAGGTGGTAGTGCCAAAGATTTATAATACCGTTACATTGAAGTTACAATAGATCCAACTAATATAACAATCATTATTGAAATAAACCGCAGAAATGAATATAAAATCCACGTCAAAAATATTAACTGCAGTTTATTATAAAGAAGTAAAGGAAAATGCGGACCCACTTTGACCCAGTTCTTAATATAGGCATTGGCAAAGTTGCTGCAGTCAATTTCAGAGTACACAAATTTGGTCTACTGCGGCACAAAATTTTCCTTCCACAAATATCTAACTATATTATAGAATTACTTTGAAAACGAGTTACTTTAGCATTTCATAGTATAAAATTATTAAACTTCGAAAAATATTCCACAATTTTCTGATATATCGGCATCGTTTTTATTTTGGAATAACTGCAAATTATCTCAAGTACTCAAAAACTTATGAACGTGAAAAAACTGACAAACATGTTAATATTACGACTATATAATGCAGTCTTTACTTCAATATAAATAAATAACTAAATAACAATGGCTGATTTACTTGTAACTCTTGTAAGTTATATCATGTTGGGTAATGAGTAACTTATAATTTATACTTTGTATAAAACCGAATTTATAGATATTTTTTCATTGCAAGTACATGTGTGAGCCCTGTGTCCATTGGTTTATTTAATAAGATATAATCCTTCCAGATTCCTAATTGCTTTTATGATTACGATAAAATTTAAATATAATACTCACTTTAATGGTAACATAATCTTGACTTCCTTTGATAAGTTCAATGACATCTTCTCTGCTCTTTTCTTCTACATTAACCCCGTTCACTTCTAGAAGTCTATCCCCAGGAAGCAAACCAGTTTCACTTGCTCCAGGATAGGAACCAGGTTCAGCAAGAATCACAGCCCTGTAGGTTAGTTTAGTACTCATAATACTGTTACCATTGCATTTATTATCGCCATTCATGAGGCCATTTTCAACATGCGAATCCTTATTATCGCCAATAAATACCCTATCTTGAACCATAGCACGACGAAGACTAAAACCGAAATCATTTCTTGGGGCTTTCTGCCTCTGGATTGTTAAGACTCGCGGTTTTGGTAGTTGTAACGGACTTAAAGTTGGTAGAGGCAGATAGACATCATCAAATGTGCTTGTTCTAGACCATCTATGGAAGCCTTGGGATTCACCTACAGGCGAGGTAGAAAACGGTGGTGTAGCAAACGATGAATTCGTAGTAGTGTCAGTTAAGGAATCTGCACTCGGAGAAGTAGAAGTAACGCCAAGATAACTGTTTCCATTAGTTTTTGGAGCTTCATCAACATCTTGAGTGGTAATAGCGGGGTTAGAATTATTTTTGTAGTTTTTATACTGAGTCTCTACAGGACTATGAATCACTTTTTTGGTGAAGTTTTGTAAATGTTGCATATCATCGCTCGACGAGGTACTCTTAGATGGTGGGATGCCATAAGAAATTACTTCATTTTGCTGAGTATTTCTTGCCAGTTGATTTGGATCTTGGCCATTAATGTAATCAACGGTATCAGAATTTGGAATATTGCTTTCTTGTGAATTAGAACTAGTGTTGCTTAAACGTGGACCTTTAAGGATTCCTCGTTTAGGCGGTCTCGGTGGTATTGGAGGTAGATTTGGTGCTTGTCGAGGGCTGCTATTAACATTATTTGGATTATTTAAAGAATTTAACGATGTTTCTGAACTATCAGATTGCAATATTCCATCTTTTTTACTCCAACTATGGGTAGTGGGGTATCCAGGAGAGAGATGATTGTTTTCATCGCTTAGATTTGAGTTGGATCCAGAAGTACTTATAAGCGGGTAATTGGAGTAGTTAGAATCTTGCTCGAGATGGGCAAACAATGAAGCGGTGTAGTCAGCTGTGATGCCGGAGGGAAGTTTTTCCTTTTCTTTGCGTCTGCCTCGGAGTTTTAAGGACCGCCGAACCTGAAAGAAATAAAAAACGTGCTAAATGTATGGTTGCGAACATTACATTTGAGAACGTAATAAACCAAACATTGTGTTTTAAAAATATAGACAAGTTTTAATGCAGGAAGTAAAAACGCTCAACATTCAAATTTATTTAGTCTAAGTTGAATTTTACACATTTTGAAAGCCAAACTACGGCTCTACTTCCACAAACCTTCCCTTGGAAGAAACGGCAATAAACTCTCAAGTAGTTTTTTTCATACCCACAGTAAATAGTGTGTATTAATGAACAATAAGAATAATAATTTACGGATTAGTATTTGGTACAACCAAAAAAAGTAATATCAATACAATGTCAAATGTTATCAAGGTCAACTAAACTCTCAGTTTCTGATGATTCGCCGAGACAAGTAACAGTAGTAGGAACGGCGATAAAACCAGTCGAGCACTGCGATGAAAAAAACCGCATTCTGAACGATGACTTGGCGGACCGAGTGGGCTAATAAAAGTCTAACATTGGAAGGACTGGCGGTTATAAACTATATATAATAGTATAATAATAACAATAACAATAACATAAACCTATGTATGTATAATCGGATAACATACAATAAATTCGGTGTCAAAAAAAATATCGATTAAAAGACAAGTTACTGAATCGAATTTGAACTTAAATTCTATACCATAAACTATAATATCGATCGCTTCACAATGTCCTTTAGTATTTTAGTCTGTGCAGGTGTAAACGGCATTATCTCTGAAATTGCTTTATCCATTTGAGTGCGATTGTTGTAATAAAGATTGGATTTGTTTTATTTAAATCAGATCACTAATAAAACTTAGTTGATTTACATTTTAAGAATCCCGTTGAAGGCCCTACGGTGTATGAAAAAAAAGCAAAAATAGTTAAAAGCAAAAGATATGCAAAATCATTAGTTAAAATTTGCATAGTACTTAGGAATTAATTGTACATAACATACTAATTTATACTAACAATATAAGCTTATTACGAATAAAACCTTCACATCACTATGATTTTATTATGTTAATATCAAAACTTAATTCAAAAGTTTTTAAATCCAGTACAGTGTAAAGTTGATCGTGTGTAGTGAGCCTAACCTGGATCCAGATTTGGCTGCGGCGCTAAGGTTATTAAAATGTTAATTGGCGATGTAAATGTTGCCAGGTCACTTTTTCGATATATAATCGAATGCTATAAAACTACCTTTATTTTTATCAACTCGATTGTTGGTTACATACTGGCTTGTGAAACCAGTAGTTCTACTTATTAACGCTATAAAAAATTGTAATGTGATGAGGAAATTATGAGACTGCAGTTTTGTTTACATTTTTTATTGATAAACAGTCTGCGGTAACAACATAATGATATATGCCAGTTACATTACATTACGCACCTTGTTCGATAAGCAATTTGTAATGATAATACAAATTTTGTTTTAGTTACTGCAACGTAAAAAGTCTTTAAACGATAGTGAAAGGGACATGACAACTTGAAGTGGTACTATATACAAATGGTGGTGATGGAAATATAAAACACTTACTGCCGCACTCATAGTTGTTAATGGTAACTTAAATCGCCCCTTAGTACAGAATCCCCTTACACATTTCATACTAAGCAGCGATTTAAGTAAACCTTTTGAATCTCTGAACATACTCTATACTAAGTAATGACTTCAGTAACCATTAACAATGAATTATGTTCTAAGTAACGATTTAACTAATCATTAACGTCCTTGAACGTATTCTGTACTAAGTAGAGATTAAAGAAACCATTAATGACTGAACGAATTCTGTACTAAGTAGCAATTTAAGTAACCATCCACGACTCTGTATACAGCAGTTAAAGACTTAGATACTCATCTAGGATTCGCTGTAAAATGAGTGGGATAGATAACACTACTAACACTTCTAGATGACCCGAGAACGAACATTTATCTGTCATATAAAAATCTGCCACGGCCGGGAACCGAATTTTGCAGGCCACTACCATCTATGCTACAAAGCCATATAACTTGGACACGAATAATTACTATTTATAAAGATTATAATAGAAACTTCCATTATAAAGAAATAGGTACATGATAATAATAACCGTTGCAAAATAAAAAATTGTTACCAAAGCGCGAAGAGCAAGTCCAACAACCTTAAGACCATTGTTCGATTCCATTTTCCACAACACTTCCATTATAGACAAACAGTTACCGACGACCAATCCACATTGGAGCAGCGTGGCGGACGCTGTAGTTCCCTCAGTGATGAGGAGGGACCCGTGTTCAATAATGAGCTATTGATAGGTCCAGAGTGACTATCCAAAACCGTCTATAGCACGTTGCTCTATCAGTAATTGTTTTCTAATGAGAAACTACCATAGGTCACCTCGATTGTCAGTTGTTTAAATAAACAATAAACAAACAAATTGTAAACGAACATTGTAGAAACAATTTGTTTAATCAAGTTGACAATACATTTGTTTGTTATTAATATCGGTCATAATAATTATCTTGTTATTGAGGTGTTGGATGATACCGGTACGGTCAAATTTGAAGGACATGACGAGGATAATCAACAGTCCCCCGACGCGTCTGTATGTCTGTACACGATAAACTCAAAAACTACCGAACGATTATCATGAGATTTAAAAAAAACATAAGAAATACGATATTTCTCCAACGATTTCTCCTACGAACGGCTGTACTCAATAAGTACAAGATGTTAAATGTTCTAGAAACTTCTGCAGTTCATTGTGGATATTACTTTACTTAATAATGATAGTGCAAAACGCCTAACGTATGTAGTAGGAAGCAATGTCTTATCACATAATCAACCTCTGTGTTATTTAGCGATATGAGATAAAAAGGTCCTTAAAAAAAGGATCCTTAAACACGTACGAATTCCTAACATGAATATATGCAACATTAGTTGTGAAATGGATATGAGTAAGGGAGTCCCTCCTCCTTTTCTCTAACCGTCCTTCGGCCCTTCTACCCATTTTGAAGCTATTAGCTAACTATAGCATTTTTGAAGCTATCTTCTTTGCTGTATATTGTTACTGCTTTAATTGTAATCATTAATATTCATTATTATTTCTCATTATAATGAATATTAATGATTACAATTAATTATATCATTATTATTCATTATATTTTTACATTTTTTTAACTATTTTTCTTAAAATTTATTTTTTATTTATTTATTAACCTTTATTGACCACAACATGATACAAATGGCGAGCTTAATGCTTATTACATTCTCTACCAGCTAACCATTGGACGAAACAGAAATGCA
>DWKC01000609.1:0-12125 GCA_018249195.1 Racta chiria
GTTATTTGTTAGAATATTTTTTTGTAGGAGATTGTTACATATATCTGAAAAAAATTATACAAGAAAAATTTTAAAAATTATGCAAAATATTGCACAACAATCTATTTTATTTTTTTTGCTTTTGCGTATGTGATAATAAACTCTGAAACGGCTTAACCGATTTTAATGTGGTTAGGTTATAATATTTCATAAAAATATCGATAAAACTGCAACTATCTAAATTAACTAACCACGACGTATAAAAACGTTTCAATATATTTAAGAAAGCGATAGAACAGTTACAATCCGTTTATCAAACGTCTTTTCACGTCCAACGTAACATCCTGATTAAGACGCGGCGGAAGGCTGATATTAATGACACATCATTATTTAATGATCTCGGCTAATGACACTGAAATGAATGAATGATGAACGCCGTCCGGTTTGATAGGGCGACTGTATATCCAGTCCGATTTGTTCACTCGAGGTGATAGGATCGTCGCTTTCTTCATTCAGCGCTTGGTAACCTATTTTAGTAATTACAAATCGGGCAAGTGCGATTGGGATCCGCTCACGAAGGTTAAACCAACAAGGTTAGGGTTTTTAAACCAACAAGCAATGTATATGCTTAAAAAAATGTGTTAAAACGGTTTTTCGGATTATTTCCTTTCTACTGTGAAACATTGCCTAATTTCAAGATTCTAAGTCAACGGAAGCTAGCTTATATATAGATATAATTTTACTCGCAAGGGTCAAAATATAAGAAAGAAAGAAAGAAATATTTAAGAAATAAACGGCCGTATCTTTTAATTCGATTTTTTTATGGGTATCTTAAGGTACGGAAACTTAATAGTATTTTAGATAACCGGCTCAGTTGCTTAATGACCGTGGCTTAGTTGGTCTCCTGCCTGCGAAGCTAGGGGGCCGGTTTCGTTTTCCGGCCGGGGCAAGCAATATGGAGCCAGATGAATGTTTGTTCTCGGTTTAAGTTATCGCTTGTGAAGTGTACTAGTGTTATCTGGTGGTATGAGTCTGTTAGCGTTTATTTTATCTAAAAACATGTTTCGAATAAAACGTACTTAAACTAAATATCCTAAGTATCAATCACTTTTAACATCTTCGTATCTGCAGCTTTATGCGCAGAATTCTTTATATGTATAATAAAAAATATTAATAATAAATGATATTCTTGTTTCAGATTCCAAGAGACGAACACCAGAAGAACTTGTGCCGAGCTGTTTGTAAAGTAAGAATAACCATTTGTTATGTTGGCTTAACGTAATCTTCAAGAGGACAAGGATCTTGCTTCAACTAAATATTAGTCCACTACGGGTCCCAGAAGGCCTAGAGGATACTCCACCAAGCTCGCATGCCTCACTTACCTGAGGAGGCGGAAACTTTTCTGTGATGAACAACAACTTTGTACGTGTCTGGATGTTAAACTTATAAGTACTATTTATGTATGTATTTAACAATATATATGTATGTTTATCAGTTATCTGATCACCATAGTACAAACTAGCGCTTTAGTTTAAGGTCAGATGGCCGCGTGTGAGTTCCCAAGATATATTTTTTTATTTATACTCCGCCAGGCTGCTCCAATACGGATGGTGGAGATAGTGGAGAAGTTAGTGACTAACTAAAGTATCAGAAATTTTTACGCCTTGCGACGGCCTCCCACATGATTTAACGACTGTTGTCCATTTCATTGTTGTGTAAGTTGTCCAAGATATATATTTTTTTAAAATTTTATTGTAACACTTTCTTTGCATGATAAATATGTATATCCACTCAAATTACAGCTTTCTGCGACTACTACTGACGGACGGACAGACAGACGGACAGACAGATGGACAGACGAACGGACTTACGCCACTATTAGAGTTCCGAATTTTTTTGGGAACACTAAAATACCATAATTGGTTGCGTCTCTCAAAATCATCAAATCTCATTATTTATGTAGTAAGGCTTTGAAGATTTTATCATTGAAATTACCTCCAGTTACAAAATCGACATTGTTAAAATTAATCAGTATGTCAAAATACTTCACTCTATTCATTAAATGTCCAAATTTTCAATGACATTAGATTTGACGTATATTGACGTATTGTCGTGAACATCCGACATTTGTCGTAAAGGCGAGAGAACCTTGGTTGGAGGCTGTTTACATTCACACACTCATTAGCGCAATGGAGTATTTGATTGATTTTACTCAAAATAATATAATTAAGAATGGAATTTCAATACCACGTAAGGTATTGGTTTCACGAACGGCGAGCGGCGAATATTAATTTCATCGCTTATCAAAGTTAGTTGTTATCGAGCTACTGTAGGCTAACTTTAATCGGTAGACTGCGGAAAGACGGCTGAACTGTAAGGGTTGCAAATTTACTACTGAACCCTAAAAAGGTGGATGAAGAAGTTGCTTGTGTTTTTAATTTTAATTATTTCCGAAGATGATGTAGTTAAGGTATAATGTCCCGAAGGTCTAATCGTAATACACTTTCATGATTGATTTAGACAAAGACGCACCATGGGAAGACATCGGTACGGTGGTTACCCGTCCGTACCATGTACCGTTGGAAGCCAGCCTTACGGTTAACTAATCAAACATTGTAGTAGACTGACTGACCCAGTTGCTGCGTGTGTCGACCAACAGCGGTCGGAAGTATTAGCATATGAAAGCGAGTTTCGCGGGCAATCTCCGTGTCAAGTTTAATGTCGTGACGTCATCGCGTGACAGTTTAGATAACAGTATTCTCTAGCCTAACGGTTTGAACTTTGGTCTCTCGAACGGGAGGCCTGGATTCGTATCCTGCGCGCACCTCAAAATTTCAATGTTATGTGCATATTAGAAACTAGCCGAGCCCGCGTCTCTGTTCGCGCAGAATTTTTGTAGGCGCAATTATTTAAATTATCATATCTTTTTTATGCACCGATTTCAATAAAAATACCTCTAAGTGTCAATCCAAGCTTCGACCAATACGTGAAAACTGCATTAATGGTTGTTTTGGATTCTATTTATTACTACAACCTCTCCCCCCCATAAGTTTCTTCCACGTACAGAAACGATCAGTTACATATTTATTATATGAATGGTGATGGTTAAATATCAGTCTAAAATAAGTATTGTATTACGCGTTCAATATCACTTATAATTCCTAAATAAGACAAAGTACAAAATACGTTCCAACGGTTTCAAATTTTGTTAAGTATTTGAATAACTGTATTTTTAAACCGAAAAACTATGGAACAGAAATGTTTATAAAATTCGATGATACAAGTACAAATAACTGTTAAATTGTTAACAACAGACTTTTGTTATTTATCAAAACAGCACATCGTAAGTTCACCGGATCAACATTATGATATCTCAGGCGATCAGGAGATCACGAAATGGAAAAATAAAATAATTTTCGATGGCTTTCGATCCTCAAACAACGATTACACCTTTTGTACCGCAGATAATGTTACCGTAGATAGCGGATAGCTACGCGCAGATAGCGTCATGATACCAATATGGAGTGCCTGTGAGGCTACGAAACGGGCGATTACTAAGGTTACATAGTAAGATTTTCGTCGGTATGAAGAAATATGTATTAACAATGTCATCTAATGAAAACATTATACCTAAATACAATATTGTGTGTATTCTACTTATTTTATTTTAATAAAGATACACAAACCTACTATTTAAACCTACTATACTGCGGAAACGCATTCAAATCGGACCAGCCGTTTCTGAGATTAGCGCGAACAAAGCACAGACAAACAGTTAAATAGACAAATAGAAAAAAACCTAAAAATTGTTGTTTTGGGTTCTAATAGTATTGGACTAACATTGGTCGACGCTTTGGGGTATTTTTATTGAAATCGGTGCACAAATAAAAAATATATGTTAATTTAAAGAACTCCGTCTATACAAGATCCACGCGTACGAAGTCGCGGTCGCAGCTAATATGTAATATGAAATTACTTAAGACTTCCTGTGTGTTTAACGCACATTAAATTTTAAGTCAAAAACAAGCCATTTATTTAAATGCCAATTAAAGTCGTTATGTAAAAGATCATTATAGTGTAAATATTGTTCTCAACCTCTAATTGGGGTACATTGAAATGCTTATTTTATTTCAAATGATACTTATCAGATTTATTCATACCCAGAAGAGAAGACTATAGATAAAAAAAATCATTATACTTTCTAGTCCGTCCTTTCATTGTAATATTTTGCCAAAAAAAGTAGAAATAACCCATACAGGACTCTCTTCTACACCTACTATAGATTTTTTTCTGTTTTGTTGTAATTCAAAACAAAATATGCTTTATAGACGAAAAATAATAAATCATTTACTTCCGGAAATATAATGAAACTTAAATCTTAGAGGTTTCGCGAACACTGTTACATGATAAATATTAATTACGGTAACTTAAATTATAAGTAACCATTTCAAAATATAATTGCTATTTAAAATTCAAATATGCGATATATAAAACAAAATAATTATGCTAGTTAAGAAAGCAAATTCAGTAGACCATGGAAGGTTTTCTTTATTTGTTTTTAAACTAGCTGACCCGGCAGACGTTGTTCTGCAAAATTGGTTAACATGTAACTAAGTCAGGTATACCAGATCTTTAAATTTAAGCTATATTTTGTAAATACTCCATACACTAAAAACTATTTTCTGCGAATGCATTTCAATCCTCAATAGTTCGTTGGTTCGTTAGTATTGCTTAGTTTTCCATTTTTATTGTTTTCAAATAGTAACTTAGTTTTTCAAATAGTTTCTCTGTTAATCAGGATTGAGACGAATCCAAAAACCTAAATATCATTAAAATTGGTTAAGCCGAGCTTGAGTTAAAAAAGTGTTACTAACCTGATTTTCGTCGTTGTTTTATTTAAATATATAGATATCTTCTGACTCAGAGTAAAATTCTTTAAATAGTTTCACAATTGAGCTATATATATATGGATGCCCCTTTAGTTTTTTTGTTGAAGTAAGGTATCCCGGTTTCGATTGGAGTAGATATTTATGTGGCAGATAAATATTTATTCACGGTTCACGGTTGTTATAGTGAATGTGTTGTCCGTGCACCCCGCTACACATTGAATCGTAGTGTTGTATATGATGTTAGTAATTGTTCTTTATTTACTAGTAACTGCCCTCGATTCGGTTCGCTACAGCTTAGGGCCGTAGAGATAGAATTATTTTAATTGAAAATATATAAGACTGGAATAACATTATTTATTTAAATTTGGTTACGAACTATAATCGCTACGGTAAGTCGTCTGAAAGAAGACGCGGCAAGAAACACTAACACCAAATGCCCAGACTTTTTAGGCTTATAGGCTTATTGTCTTTGTCAAAAGACAGAATTGCTTTGTACATGTCCGATTCGTACGAGAGTTGATGCGTTACCAGACTTATTAGGTTTTTAGACCAATGTGTTGCCAAACTTTTTAGTTTTTTATATTCTTGAGACGGATGCATTGCCAGACTTTTCGTTGAATGCATTAAAAGACTAATGCGTCAAAAGACTTTATAGCGCCCACATCGAAAAATCGCTACGCTACTTCCGCTCGCCGCTAACTCTATAGCCCGCAAGCCGCCGGACCGCTAGCCCGCTTTTCCCATGAACCTCTGATTTATTACAACTCGATTTGTCCTGCGAAACCCTAATTTGGTCTCGTCATATTTATGCCATTCAGATAATTGTGGGAGAGTATTCATTTAGTCTTGTAACAGGTTGTTTCTATTTGGATGGCATAGCGACTATTTTAATAATGTCTATCGGCTTCTTCTTCTTTTTCTTTCTTTCTTTGCACCCCTTATCTGCCCCACTATTGGGCTCAGGTCTCAGGAGGGGTACAGGCCATAGCCCACACGGGCCAAGTGCGGATTGCTAGACTTCACACACCTTTGAGGATTTTATGAGAACTCTCGGGAGAGCAGGTTTCCTCGCGAAGTTTTCCTTCACCGTAGCAAGTGATAATCAACTTCTGATTGTTAAGAGGTGCGCGCAGTAGGATTAGAACCCGGGACCTTTTTCGCTACCACTACTTCATAACCACCGGAATCGATGCCTTTTGTAGCCTCCGACGACGACCTATGAATATGACCTATAATTGTCTCATGACCCCCAAAAAACACATTTATCATAGACAGTAATCGAATACGGGTTCCCTCGCTTCGAGACGGAATAACCAACTGGGATACGAGGGTGTCTGTTTTATATTCATCCTTTGGTCTGGTGGTCTGATGGTTAGTAAGCTTGACTGCTAAGCCGGAAGAAGTCGGTTCGATTCCCACCCAGGACAAACTTTTTTGTGATAAATAGGAATGTTTGTTATGTGTGTCTGAGTGTAAAAAAATATTTAGTTAAGTACGTATTTAAAAATATATATGTTTATCGGTTGTCTAGTCACCATAGTAGAAGTTAACGCTTAGTTTGGGGTCGGATGGGCGTGTGTGAGTTGTCCAAAGATATTTATTTATTTATGTTCATCCTTGTTAAGTCAATTGATAATTAAAATGTAAGATCATGAAAATTGTAAACACTTTTAATTTGTAAATACTTGTTTAATTAAAAATTATCGGTTTTCTTCCAATCGAATCTAAGTTTCTTGTATTTTTTATATCATATTTTTTTTTCTTTTAACTTTTATGGTCGCGGTCGTTCTAGGCTGCTATATGCTAAGTTTTAACATTAATACTAAATTCGGAAAAGCACTAAAATCTTGTTATTTACTAATAAATTACACATTCAATAACAGTATCATCTAATCAAGAAGATCCTTAACATAGATTATTCACCTGTTATACGTATATAAATGTGAATTAAAAACAGTTCCTGAATACACCGTTGGACATTTACAGTTTAAAATGTATGATCTTTTATAACTTTTTTTATATAACAATAGAGAAATAACAGTACAAAAGGAGATATCTAAATAAAACTAGATAGTACATAAATAAAAATAGATAGTACATAAAACAAAATGGAAATCGTGTAAGTTACACTTGTTATAACTCAAGAACGGCTAGACCGATCTTAATGATATTTGGTTTTTGATTTCGTGTCAGTCCCGATTAACAGAATAACTTTTAAAGTATTTGAAAACAATAAACGTGGTAAACCTGAATTGGAATACTAGGGGGCATCAACGAAAGTATTGGAGCGATTTGCTATTTGCGAAATACTATAATAGGAAAATTATAACGTGTGGAGAATTTACTAAAGAAGGCTGAAATTTAAAAATCTGATATACCTGACGTGGTTACATGTAAAAAAACAATTGCAGAATAACGTCTGCCGGGTCATTTAGTTAAAGTACAAAAGGCGTATTTGTATTTACAATAAAACTGTAACAGATGAACTTTTGCACATTCTATATATTTCAACATATCTAACACTGGGAGTATTTATTTATTAGTGTAACAAATTCTACTATAATATTTTGTATATTTTTCGCCTGTCGTCGATATTTCGGTTTGTTGTTCGTTTATTGCCGCTGATCTTAGAAATGTATTAACATACTGACATTCCTGACTTACGTTAAGTGAGCTCTTAGTTCCTAAGACGAAATAAATGATTTGATTTTGATTTTGATTTTCATATTTGAATGCAATTTTGACTAATATATTGTAGTAACCTCTCTAGATAGGCTAAGAGTGTAATTTCTTCTTTTATGTTACTAACTTATTATGGGAATACAGTTAACTTTAAAATACCTTAAAATACCATACATCTGTAGTGCAATAAAATATTTTTATAGCATTCGTTCTCACAGCTCTACCAGTATTTACAGTATTTCAGCTGTTGTATTAAAAAAGACTATAAAATATACAATGAGAACATTTTATCTATAACTGTAAGAATGAAATTCAACGATGACAACAATCTATAAAACCTGGGAAAATAACTAAAGTAGTTTTTTTAATACTATAATTGTATTAGAACAAACAAAGTTAATTAGTACCTTGCGCCAGGTCCCAGGTTTGATTCCCTACCGGGCCAAGTATTCATGCGACAGATGTTTGTTCTAGGGGTATAAATGTTATTTGTTTATAATGTTTATTGTTATTGTGTATGCCACTCGCGACACAGAGGCAATATCTAAATCGATATAATTCCTTTCAAATATAATGACTACTAAACAATTCTTCAATCAACAATCAACTAGCTAATGCCTCACATACAAAATCAGAGCTAAATTCTGTAGGTGTAATATTATTATTGGTTTACACAAAAGAAGATAAAGTAAAAAAACCTTTTACGTTCAATCTAATTACAAATATTAAATTATTGTTTCGAATATTGGTTTCCGACTGGGAAAATTCCCCATTTTTTTTATTCTGTGTGTATTAGGAATAATACTACTTTGGTGAAAAATATCGGAAGGAAAAATAGCCAAATAATAATCCCCATGTGTGAAATCTATACTGCGAGTCTTAAGTGCGGACTTAGTGGTGGACCAGTGTGGTGGACTGTGGCATGTACCTCGTTTTAACAGGAGACCCAGGCGCAGCACTGCGATAGTGTTATTCTTAGTTACACTTATTCGACTCTGAATCTATTAACCTTCCCACATATATTTTTTACTTATTTAATAAAGTAAATAATTGGGCCAATAATTTCATTTTAAAAAAGCACACCTGCCCATAAATTGAACTGTAGCATGTTGATGATGAATAAAAGATAAGGTAATAAATTCGCAAAACACATTGCAAGGACCATTGCGGAGTTACAAGCAATATTGTCACGCGATATACTCATAGCTCGAAGTAATTAATCAAGCTAAAGTTTACAAGCATTAATTATCGTGGAACCTTGATCTATGATCCCACAATTATAGATGTTAGTAGTTGTGTCTATGATATACAAATACAGAAGGATCATAAAATCAATACAGTACAAAGCACTAATACATTAATTGTTTGTCGTTTTCTTAAGTAACCTTTTATGGGCTTGCTGTCAGGGATTCCCAGGAATAATCATGTTAAGCCTAAAATAGAGATTTTCAAACAGTATTTCAAGCAATAAAAAAAAATACAATAAAAAACAATATTATTTTTCTTGTATACTTTCCTTTCCTAAATAAACTATGCCATCCAAAAGTCCGAGTTGAAGTTTTAGCGTCCATAGTAAACGTACCGCTTTGTTAAGTTAATAACACTAAATAAACGTAACGGTAACTCATTCCCATAACGTCCAACTAATAAATCTAATGATGTGTTTTACAACTGCCATACGGCGAGAGCGTCGTAAAGTGGACAAATAGACAGGTATTTATTTACCGACTTTGCGACCGATTACTTGACCTTTATGGATTAATAAATAATAAAAAAAAAAAACGTTATTTCATCAGCAATGCTCAGAGCCCGGCGACTTTTGTCGATTGTAAATAATCTGCCGTGTAAAACAACAAAGCTTCAAAATCTAAATCCAATCATTTATTTCGTTTTATGAACTAAAAGCTCACTTAACGAAAGTCAAGAAGTTTACAATGCCCTACATATATTAGTAATGAGATTCTTCTTTCTTCTTTGCAACCCTTATCTGTCCCACTACTGGGCTCGGGTCTCCATTCACAATGTGAGGGGTACAGGCCATAGGCGGATTGATAGACTTCAAACACCTTCGAGGACTTTGTGAGAACAGTCATACTCTCGTACAATAAGTTAACAGTTCCAAATACCTTACCAAATCGTAGTAAACATAATTGCAAAAGTTCATCGAAAAATCGTCCATTCATTGAAGAATCCTCGTGATCGGTTAAAAAGTCACGAACGGTACCTCTTATAAAGAGAACTGTATGTGAATGTGTGTTCAGCATCACGTAGGTACCTTCTGAATCAATTGTTGCTAACCGCTGTAACGATGACGATTTCTGATGACTCCATCGTTATCACTAATATAGCAATCATCATTGGTTATTATAGCAATCAAAGTTATACGATTTCTTATCTGTTAATATATTTTCTATTAATGAGGGGTTAATTATAGGCATTTTATAGCCCGCCACAGGGATTTTATGGGTATAATATGAATATTAAATATGTTTCAGATACGGTTACAATCATAAAAACGTTGTATATTATTCGTTAGATTCGGTTATTTTTATATTTTGAAAGAATTGAAAAGTAATCAAAAAATATTTACCTGAGGTAAAGATCTTGTGCAATACCGGAATCAGCTATTAGCTCGCGCGATTCTAAACCTCTAACATATTCTACTACCAAATTCGGTCAAAGTGCGGGGAGCGGCAGCGGGGGGCAAAATAACGCACTGTTATTGGTCGATTCAAAATTGCGTCATACCATAAATTACAACTAATGGTCTGTACGCGCGCTGTGTCTATTTTAAGGCCGATTGGTCTAATGTTTTGTCAGAAACAGTTAGCCTTATGCGGTCTAGTAGGTTATGTAACTGATAAGCGAACCCACGTTATCCATTATTGGATGTCTTTGGTATCTGAAGATTTTGGGTGGCGACTGTTTTTCTCATCTGAGGAAGAATGTCGTTGCCTTGTAAGTGTCAGTCCGTTTTGAATTCAATACAGTTTTTACTAATTTAGAGCAGCTGCCCGCTACGGCTATTGTTATTGCAAAATGTCTTCGTCGATTCTATTTTTATAAAAAACAACCGACAAGTGTGTGTGACGCCACGCGCAATGCACGGTTCCGTAGATGACTTTATAACTCGTATATAAATAGTTTATTTCATGTAGGTATTTTCAATACACTTATAAATGTCATATATTTAGAATCTACCACCGTTTACATCCTTTTTATCCGTTTACATACGTTTCGTATACATCCGATATAATTTTAATTTTAAACTCACATTATAAGCCACTGTTGTGTTTGTTTTAGATTTTTTGAACCAACTATTTATTTTATAGAGGGGGTACACATGATCCTAACAAAAAATATCTATTAACGTTTAATATTTCAAAACGGATCCCCAAATCAAAAAATGTTTTTCCTAGACCCATAATGATTAGATTAAAAGACTTATCCACCGATACCTAATACGAAAGAGTAGACGAAAAGGAGAAGAGATAGACGAACAGACAAACATGACGAAGCTATACAGGTTCCGATTTTTTGCGGAACCCTAATTGCATGAGTCAAGCGTTCGATTCCCGGTGAATGTCAGTTGACGTACAAGCTTGCGGTATTTAGTTCTATCAGCTGTTCATTTACGTCTGACTGAAGAATTTAAAAATAATATTACGTAGGTACTAAAATATGTTGTTTTTGAAATCTTGTTTTTTGGTTCAACTTCGATAAAATTGTAAAACACATTTTTACCTCGACGAAAATAATCTCAAAGAATAAAAATAGAAGTTCGATAGGTATCGATCTTTGCCCGGAAAGAGGTATTAATAATTTTCGTTACTTATGAAGGTTTCAAATGGTTAGTCACTTGAATCAGGTAGTTTAGGATATTTTCGGCTTATATCGATATTTTTGGACATCCTCGCCTGTTTGTAAGTGGAACCTACACGATCACGAGATAATCCTACATCATTGCAACCCATACTTGTCCCACTAATGGGCTCAGGTATCGACTCATAATGCGAGGGGTGCAGGCCATAGTCCACCACGCTGGCCAAGTGCGGATTGGTAGACTTGTCACACCTTAGCGGACTTTATGAGAACTCTCGGAAATACAGGTTTCCTCACGATTTTTTCCTCTACCATAGTAGGTAATAATCAACTTCTGATACGCACATAACTTTGAAAATTAGAGGTGCGCGCAGCAGGACTTGAACCCAGGACTTCCCGTTCGAGACCAACGTTCAAAACTGCAATGCAATCCTTATTAATAGATTTACTATAAATACGATAGTAACTCTGTCTGCTTGTTACACTTTCACGCCTAAACCACTGAGCCGATTTTGATGTATCATACTAATTATCAATTGGCTAGATTGACGTACATATGTTCTGTTAAAATTTCATTGAAATTCGCGAAATTCTGTCAATGACGTTCAATTATTATGAGGTTAATCCCATGCAATTAAGTTATATTTTCATGTTTAAACTATGAATAATATTAGTTATCTCCGTATGTATATATATAGATGTCAATATTACTATTTTATTTATAATCAGTACGTAGTAAACCTTACTGTTTAC
>DWKC01000610.1:0-12123 GCA_018249195.1 Racta chiria
CTGCTGATTTATTTAATAATTAATATATTTCTGTTAAAATATATATAAATATATATAAATATTATGTAATTAACTTATATTTTATCTCTTTCCTTGACTTCTTACCTATTCCAAATTATATCCGATAATATTTTTTGTTTATTTAAAAATAAAGTTTCCTGTCGTTTTAATACTTGTCTTTGGCTGAGCGTACGTACGCCAAAATATACGTAGTATCCCTACTTAGTTTGTGGCCAAAATGAAGAAAAAAATCTATGGTCATTAATCGATCATTGTCAAATTTGTCAAACAAATCTGTAAATGGAATTGCAATTGCAAATTCTATTCTATGAAACTGAATGAATAAAAAAATAATAACGGGTGGTAAATAAAAATTACTATTGTGTTACAAAAGTAAATATTTTTATATTTATCGATCTTCTAAGTATATTTAAAATTATCAATATTTACAAGAAGAAATAAGTATGGATCTTCCTGATTCTTCCTGTCCTGATATTCCAGAAGAAGGAATTCATGATGACGATAGTGATGACGTGCAGGATAATGAGATCACTGTGAAAGACCAAGAGTCTGAGGTTATTGTAATAATTGATGCAGAGACTATTATTAAACATATCCATGACTGCTTACTACCAAAACTTGCTAAGAACTACGATGAGAGTGAAAATCACGTCGAATTAAATATTCGCAATAACAACTTTGATACAAAGATTAAAATTTTATTAGATGAGTTGGAACAATATGACTTCCAGGCATCTCCTGACAATGAAGCTACACAGTCTGATAAACCAAATAGAATTAGTATTATATCGTCACTGTTAAATTTGTATAAAGAGCTTCAATGTAGCGGTGCATGGAACTCGGATAATATTAAAGAATGGTCAAAGAAATTAAATGATAGTTTTAACATGAATTGCAGTGTAAAACTGCAAGATATATTGAAGAAAAATGACTTGTGTAATAGTCAAGCAGTGTTTGATAAAATTATGGATGAACTGTGTAAAAAATTGACATCTAACGATTTCAAAAAGTATCCAGGGCAAGTTGAAGTTTATTGTGATCTGGTGCAAAGTTTAACGGTAAATACATTTAGATAATCATCTAGATAGGTTTAGATATTGCAGCAGTAATAGCTTAATGTTTTGAACGTTGGTGTCGTTTAGGGGAGGATCCGGGCTGATCCTGGGACATCTAATTTTCAGTGTGTACCAGTAGTTGATAATCATTTGCTATGGTGAAAAAAAACATTGTGCGGAAACCCGCACTCCCGAGAGTTCTCTTAAAGTCCTCAGTAGTGGGACAGTTATGGTATGGATAAAGATATCTGCAAAATGTTGTATTTTAATGTTGACTTAAGTTTGGAATCCTTGTTGGAGCTTAGTCTGTAAGGCTAATTTTAGGTCATGGAAATGTGTATTGAATTAATTATAATAAAAATAATTTACAAATTCTAGAATATAAATAGAATCCTTGCTATTCTTGAAAGTGAGGTTGGGGAGAGTGACTACTCATACATTATGGAGCCCTACTGTATTATGAGATGGTGCTAAGGCTCAAAGTATTCATATTTATATCTATATTGTGTTCGACATAATGGACCCTGTAGGGCACAGCAGTTACAGTAGCCTATTATTTATTTATTGGTCTGCCAACAATTGTTACACATAATTCTTATGAAATAGACAAAAATATCTAGAGTAGCTTCATTGTTACCTATTACAGGCAAACACAGCTTGTAACAATACAATTAGTATGAGCCTAATAAACAATAGAATCTAATTTACAGTTATTTAGTAATTTTAATCTTGATCTAGTTTATTGCCAACAATCTGTATGTTAATAAAGTCTAAAGGGCTAACAAAAGCGCAACTGCAAAACGGTATTATAGAAAATTTATAACTAGAGGGAAAGAAGGAAATTAGAAATCATCAATTAAACATTTCTATAAATGTTCAATGGGATTCCAGAATTTTGATGTGAAAGTGAGACCACTCAAAATACTACCGGTTGCCCTAATTCTCATGGATGATTACATTGAAACAAACAAGATCAAAGGATTGCGGTGTTGTCGAATTTTGTTAAAAAATTTGGTGAGTTGTAATTTTTATTGGCATAGTAATTTTACTGTAAAATTTCGTAGTGTCGCCACTTGAGGCCGCACACTGCTAAGTTTAAAGCTGATGATTACAATTTCAAATATCAACAGATAAATTGTATAATATAGCTAAAGATATTAAAAAATGTATACAGCTCATATGTCAGCAGAGCCATACATTTTTTATTTATATGTCTATTAGTTTTTGTCTATAAAATTTTATGCCTACTTAAAATTTTGTATTACTGCTTCTTTTTTCAGACTGCTCGAGATTTTGATAATGGAAATTACTATGATGTCATTTATTTGACTATTAAAAATGCTCTTAATCATAGGGACATAAAAATAACTGAATTAAGTCAAGCTTGCGCTCTGGAGCTCTCTCGAATTTTCCCTTCGAATGTTAAGGTAAATCAAACAATCCAAATTTTTTAGTCTAAAGTTAATTTAACTTTAAGTAATAATATTTAGTTGGATGTCAAATGATATATTGATGTTACGACCTGTGAAGAGGACTTCTGGATATGAATCCTGGCTAGGACAGGTATTTATTTGACAAATGAATATTTCTTAGGATATAGGTGTTCTTTAAAATGTGTTTGACCTTTCCGACTCCGGCCCATCTTCATAACAATAAAAAGTAATTATGTCTCAGGCATCATATATGCTTCGAAGTTTAAAGGGAGTTTTGGAGTTTAAAAAACCTGATTAGATTCATCACATGATTGTTCTCATTACAGGAAGATAAACTAGATGAAATGTACACAGCTGCCTTGGAACAATTAAACACAGAATCTAATTTGTATAGGAAAGCAGCTTTTTTTAATTATACAAAGAAAATTATGGAAATGCTCGAAATAAAATGTGTGGGAAAAAGTATTTTCAAGACAGTGATATGTGAAACCATTGAGAACTGTTTGACTGATGCTGTTGCTGATGTACTGTTGATCCCAAGTCTGGAGGTAATAACCAGACATTCCTATACATATCGCACATGGCCCTCTGATCCCACACTGGGTCCTAGCTTGCACTATGGCAGACAACTGATAAACATATATATTTTTAAATACATACTTATTTAGATATTATTTATACCCAGAGACACACAACAAACACTCCCGCTCTTCACAGATTTTTTTTTCTGGCTGGGAATCAAACCCACATCCTCTGGCTTAGTAGTCAAATTTACTAAGCACTATACTATACCAACGAAATTTTTGGGGTCTATTTATTTGTGGTCTAAGTACCTATAGATGGATGGATTGATTGTTGTGTACATACCTTAGTCATAGTTCATATTTTTGGGTCACAACTAGTAAAGTTCTTCAAAGTTAGCCACTAAGCCTTCAATATTAATTCAGTATGAGTAATTGCATGCATGATCAGCAGTGGGCTAACAGTAGTTGAAATTAAAACAAAACAACAATCACCTTTAAGAAATCGATATTTAAAATATTGTGGTTCATTGTCACTGTTTTTATTATTTATTTTATTAGTGTACGTATACAAATAAATATCTCTATATGCTTTCTTTTTTAAAAACAAAAAATCTTATTTTTCAGTGCTTAGAACAGTGGATTAAATACTGCTGGCCAGTTTGGAAACTTCCTGTAGATTTCAAAGTGTTGTGTGCTCTATTGAAGTATTACAGCAAGTGCAATACCGGTGAAGGCGGTCTGCTAGCTCAGAAATTAATTGTAACCCTTGTCTCACTTTGTACTCCAGAAGAGCAGAAACAGTTCACCACTCAACTCGAGGGCAAAGAAGACAATCAAAGTACTAAAATGGATGGTCTTAAAAGAGATATTGGTGTTAACACCAATACAGATTAGCACATTTTTGTGTAGAGTAGGATGAAATATTGTTGTAAAATAAACTCAATAGCAAATTAAGAAAAATAAATGTATTTAATTTCTTACATTAAACTTCAGTTGAGCGTACAGCGAACAGAGAAAAAGCTAAAAGCGAAAAGAGAAAGGAAACAGGAAGTGGCAACAGAGTATAGAAAAATCATAGCCTGCACAGGGTATATTTATAACTCCCAACAAATGTAGGTAACATGACAAAAGAATAGAAGTGATGCTCTCCTGAGCATCTTCTGAGCAATATTTGTGGCAAATTCTATAAAGATAAGATTCCAACATTGGATTTTTTGAGTTTGCATAATGCAAAGGGCTGTTCTTTAGACCTTACAAGGTTTGAAAATCAGGATGAAGGCCAATTCTTTAGCTACTTAGTAAACTCCTCCAATCAGCCGTAAATCAAATTTGGAAATATTCTAGAAACAATTGTGAAGAAAATCAGGCTCCAGTTCAAGAATAGCTGACTGATTAACTCATTTTCCATTGATCACATGAGTAGTCATAATACAGTTCTGCAAATTTTTCTTCTTCACAATTGTTAAAAATACCACTGCTCCTGTAAGTGCATTACATACAAAGTTCACAATGATCTCTGAACAAACAAAAGTGGTTAAATAAGTTGTCTTTCTTTTTGAGAGTATTATTTAAGTTATTGTTAAGATAGCTTATTGATCTGTAATAATGTTCCAGTTTATTCTTTGGGACAATCCATCCGATTAAATCAATTAATCCAAAATTTAAGTTAAGATAGCTTAAGCTAGGTCAAAGTGTGTTGTTGGAAAAAATATTTTATTAATCTTTACGAATGCAGTTTATCCCTTGGGATGATCCATCTGATTAAATCAATCAATCCAAAAAAATAAAGCTAAAAAAGTTAAATAAAAGAGCATTTCATTAGGAATGTTTTTATGTAGTTGTAAGCGAAAAATATTCAACACAACACGTATTACATTATTATATGGACCATTTATTTTGAAAGTGGTGTAAATCCATATTCTCTTGTTTTGAGAAAATTAGAGGATAGCATATCCGTCAATTAAAAAATTCAAGCAAATTGTATGACGTCCGGCAATGTCTCTATTGTTTTATAAATATTTAATTTCATTATATAGGTTTGTTTTAGGCGAATTAGACTACAATAATACATATTTATGGGCTGTTTTTAATCGCATTTTGAAGATTTTTTATTGAAACGAAATTCTCGTTTCATTTCATGTAAAATGAATTTGTTATGTTTTCTACATTGTTTTATTACATCATAATAATTCTGTGGTGTTTACAGAAAATTCTTTTTTCGCAATGCCATTTCTATGATGCCAATATCTGCATAATTCGGAAGTAATGAATGCTCCGAAAGGAAAATTCGTGGTCAATTATATCAATGTTACTTTCCAACGACTTCGTAACTTTCAACCACAACATTGCCATCTGTAAATTTCCGTTTTAAGAAAAAAATAGAATAAGTAACCTACATTAACAACTTTTAGCACGTAAGATGACACGCACGATAAAACAAATGAATTAAAAATAACAGACTACTGATCGGCAACCATCTGTTAAGCCACCCACCTCTGTCAATTGAACTTACACTACTTTCATAATCGATGAGCATGCAATTTCATTCACCGACCGATTTTAAGTTGTATAAAACATGGGTTTTTTTAAGAAATTAAACACTGACTGGTTATACATAAAATAATTACATTAAATTAAGCATGAAATACGTCATATCTCAGTTTTTTTTTAATGTCTTACACCACTTTCAAAATAAATGGACCATATATAAATATTATATTCAAACGCGGTTGAAGTCGCGGGCACAGCTAGTTATTAAAATAAAATAAAATGATACAATATATAAAAATCTTAAAACTAATATTAATAGCACTCAGTGCTGCTTGGTACGATAGTTTGATGATTGTTTCGCTACAAATATTTTTATACAGGAACAGCTTACATTTGTTGTTCTTGACTAACAGCACGACTGAATACTGATAAAAGTTTGTAATAAACCAGGGCACTTGACGAATCAAGACTGCACCTACCCCTGACAAGTAAGCGACATAGCGACTTGGCCTTCGGCACAGATGACTGCAGGTGGGAGTAAAGGGGGGTAATTCCCACGTATCCAATAGACGACGAACATCAAACGACGAACCAATCGCGCTTAGCGATAGCCCGAGTGACGTGAATTCGACTAACAAAGCCTGTGCTCTCACGGCTACGATACAATAAACGATGTCGGCGTAATTTTGAGAAGAAAATTGAACTGGAAACGTGGCGAATACACTGAGAGCGTGGATCAATAATTCATCAATTTCATCCCATTTATGGCTCATTACTGAACACGGGTCTCTCCTCAGAGCTGAATAGGCCTAGAGCATATCCACCATGCCGTTCCAGTGTGGATTGGTGGAGGGGTTTAAGACCCACCCAAGGATCGGAAGTTTTTTGCCATTCGAAGGCTCTTGGGTTTGTGCTCGCTTTCCGAAGCAGACTTTTTCAAGACTTTTTGCCAACAGCGGTCACACGTCTAGTTTCCGTTAATGTTCATTTTATTATTCAGTGTCAATACAATGAAAATTTTTTCTTGAATAGTTTGCATAAGTTTAGTGCTGTAAACTATTCGCGCGGGTCACTTAAAGTTATACACAATTAAGTTAGAGTTAGAGTATTCATGTAAACTCATAGCAGCCTCCACTCACATGAACATACCTACCAGCTGAATCCAGTGAAGTCGTGTTTGGAAGCGCTCCCACCATTACAAGGTTGTATAATACAGAAGCCGGATTGGCTACTGTGATTCATCGCTAATGACGACCTGTGTCAAGGACACTCAGACCATTATACACCACGGCGAGCGTACTGGCTGTAGAGACGTGCAAACGATGGTTTGATGATAAGCGGACTGTGGTGTCCACTGTCTATGTCAGCGCGTTTGCAATATTTTATCTATGCATAATTCTCGGGATTGTTTGTTGCCAACTGTCAAAATTCATCTATGGTTCTGCCTCCACCGTGTGTATTCCTTTGTGGGTATGGGCCTCCTCAAAGCTTTTCCCATTTCGATCAGTCTTTCATCCCTCCGGGATGTTTACTTGCGCATCCTCCCAAGTTCTACTTCAACATGTTCTGGGTGCATGTACTTCCCTCCAGTTTATTGCAATTAGTATTTTTTCAACGTGCAACGATACATTTCGAGCCGGATATCGGGTCGAGTTAAGGTGGAATGTACAAAACCGCAAATCTAATACAAAGTATTAGGAGCATTGTTTTGCACGCCACGTGCGGTCAACGACCCGCGACCCGCGTAACTGTAGACGCAGCCTCCGTTTGAACTGGGACTACGTCACTAAAGAACCTACAGAGAGTTCGGTACTAACTAACGTTTTTAAAGTGCTGCCGCTACAGCGAGGGTTAACCAATATACATAGTTGTAACCATTTGGGAACACGATTTTGAGGCATAATGTACTCTTATAAATACAATTCAATAGCAGTCAGTTCCGTAGAGTTAAGACCTGTCTGTCGACTTGTTCCGTGAATTTAAAGGAATGCTTCGTAATTCACTTGTAGGAAGTAAATTCATTCATAAAAAATAAATACTCGTGTACGCTTTGGGAATAACTAATGAACTTTATACGTTTCATTTAAAACTAGCAATGTTGTATCACTGAAATAATAAGCATCGCTGAATGTACTTCGTCTTTGCAACCCTTATCTATCACGCTACTGGGCTCGGGTCTCCTCTCACCCTGCTGAATGCCCACAGCGCATATTAAGTTAAGTTGGTTATGTTAGTTTAAGTTAAGTTGGCCTGCGTCACTAGCTTGTATCTGGCTGTTGGTACCATTACGGTGGCATTGTATAAAACGATAATCTACTGAACTACGCTAATGATTGGTAACGTCTATTGCTGTGGGTATTATGTAGTATGTATTTGACCGTCTGTACTGTTTGTTTATTCGTGTGCTGCGCACTGCGTCGCCGTCGTGGTCGCCCGGGATCACGTGTTCGCTTCTCACTGCCAAAATACTACAGCCATTTTTCACTTCTCTCCGAGATAAAGTAGCCCCTCCAAGAAATATAAACTTTTCTTTGCTACATCAGCGGCTTTGTTTATCCACAAACATACAAACCGTGTTCGTTTCTATCACAGAAGTGCCTGCCACGTAGTCACGACTCATGTAGGTATGTCATTGATGCGGATGAACCAGGAAGATTGTTTAAAATTAGGAGATAAATCTTAATTAATCAAAGTTTCACCTATATAGCAGCGCCATCTTGTGTGATCTCTGAAAACATTAGAGAACTTTAGTTCTGTGCTTGTTGTAGGACGAGATAATAATAATAATGTAATAATATAATAATAATAATAATTTTTTTTTCTTTCCATTTCCCATTACATCAAGTACACAGTAACAAAACCATATAACATAGTCATAGATGGTAGGTAGGTAAAAGTTTCTATAACATTTCAAATTAAAATCATATATTTGATTAGTCGAAATAATTAAATAATAAATGACCTTTTATAAATACCTTTGTTATTTATTTACAGATATACAGAAATTACAAGAATTTTAAACTAGTATAAAGTATGTATGTAATAGGAAATATTTTGTTATGTAATAATATATGTATTAATGATGTATGTAGTATGGAATCAGGAACTATATTTTTTTCCGGTAAACATCACACCTACACTTAATGTTTAATATTAAATGAATTACTTACGTTGCTTCCTATTGACGACTGTTTAAGTTAATCGAAGTTTTTAGTTAATTGAAGCGGCGTGGTGTGCGTATTCGATCTTCTGCGATTAGGAGTAGAAGATCTGACTCTACAGAACAGTCGGCTACAGCTTATTTGGTTATTTTTTTAATCGCACCAACAGGTCTGAGAAAACGAGTAAGAGGAGATAAGTGATCTTTCCGACTCCTGCGCATCTCGATAACAATAGAAAGTAATTGTGTCTCGGGCAGATGCTTCGGAATTTAAAAGGTTAATGTCATATATTTCAAATAACGGTTTTAACAAGTATTTACAAATATACTACAATAATCAAATTAAATTAAATATAATCTTAAATTTAACCTAAATCAAAATAAAATTTAAAAAAGTCGTCTAAATATTGTTAATGCCCCCATTGTACCTAGAACGCTGGCAGCATTACACCGCTGAACTGCTAAACTAATTCTTTGGGTGAAATAGCTGCCAGCCTTCTGGTCTCCCGAACTATGGATAAAAAGTTTTGACATGTCTTTCATAAATGTCAGTCGACCACGAGCCCATAGTTTCAACAGCAAGTCTTCAATAGCAACAGTTTCAATTCTTCTATAATAGAAAGGTTAATGTTGGTTAAATGCCATCTCAATCATAGGTGAAAATTGCATGTTTAGACACAAACTATAAACTTTGATGGTTGACCGCGGATTCGGGACAATTGTGATCTCGTGGTCATGACAGATTTAATAGCGCAGTTATAATAAGTCGACGAGCGACAACAGTGGTAGAAAGTGATCGCGAGGGCGGCAGCCGTGGGCGCGCCATCTGGTCGGCGGCCTTCCTTCCTCCCACGGTACCGCTGTAGGCCGCCGGGGCCCTGGGGCCGTGACGTCACTCGGCGACAGGCGGGGTGGTGGTGTCGGGACAATGACAAACTGTTTATCTAATACGTCATGTCAAAAGATCTCATCATTAACACCATCAACATTATGATCACCTGACTTTAATAATCTTAAAGACTAGGTTTTACCATTACCTTACCACCATTTCTTTGATTATAATCGAAAAGGTTTTTATAAATTACTAGCTGTACCCAGCAGATGTTGTTCTGCAATAAAATATCATCAAATCAATCAAAATTCGTAAATGAATGGTACCTTTCATCATCATTCGTTCTCTGCTTTCATTTTAATTGAAATCAGTATTGGAATGACAGTGGCGCCATCTGTTAAAAATTGGCCGTACCAACTCAGAAACCTTCATGGGCTCATGCACAACAAACTTTGCTAAAGGTCATCACATGATCAAATATAGCATAGTTTACGATTGTATAAAGGACATACAGACAAACATTCATTTAGAAGATTTCGTCCATAAGTTTAACTTCTCAGCAATATTTTGGCTCAATTACAATATTGAGCAAACTTATCAAACAATAATAAGGTTTTGATAACTTTACCGACGTGACAATGTTTTCAATCAAGTGACCGAGGCGGTCGTAAATCAGTCAAATAAAGGACACGCCAGTTTATAATAAGATAAGTGTTTGATCGTAAACACTGCATTTGCAGGCCAAAATGGATCAAAGCTGGCGATTTATTGATTCACTTGTTGATATATTTAAATTACCGTCTTGCAATAACACCGAATCTAGTCCAATTTGTCGAATCGATTCTGAAATAATTTGCGTTTGTTCTGTATCCGTTGTTGCGACGTTGTTCACTTTCATTTACTTATCAGTGCATTTATTTATTTCGATTGATTTAATGTACTTTTGAAGTTGCTGACGGATTTTGTAAACGAAATTGGTTCCTCGGACTACGTTGGCTATGAAAACATTAGTTCAGTGCCATAAATGCAATTGTTTTGTTTAACTTACGTAGGTACATACTATAATTTTAAAATGGCTCTTGGGATACTATGGCATGCAGCCTCAGACAGTTTTATTACTAGATATTAAATATAACTAATATGGTAGGAGGGGGAGTAGAGTCGGGAGTATATGGTATACCTGCCTTGGTAACCGATTTAACATTGTGCCAGATAGTTTTCAAATATATAAAATAAATATAGACTTGTCTTCTTACCTACAACATAACAGTGTAATTATTATAAAGCAGAATATACTCTTCCAAGATTATTTTGTTTTGACACCATATTTGCCTGCAATTGTTATTTTAATTAAATTAATTTATAACGATTTATTTGAAATACGATTGTAATGTTATTATTTTGTTTTATTTTTATAAATATCTAAGTATTTTAACAATTTATTTGTACATGCAAACTGGCAGACAATGATGGTAAGTAATCGCAGTGAGCGCTGCGCTTGCTTGCTTCTATTTATATTGTAACCGTACGACGCTAGATGGCGCTGTTTTGTACTTTTCTGTGGTTCGTATCGAAGTTGCTGAACTTCGCTTAGCAACGCTTCCAATGTGGATATATAGATGGCGTTACTAGAAACATTACAATGATCAAAATGTATAATCTGCATTCCATTAATATACGGAGATCACTAATCACGTTGTTTTGTTTTTCTATAAACTATTATGTTCCAATGAATATTTATTTAACGGTTTTTATAGCAGTACAGTAATACGCAGATAAATGAAGTTTTTATGCACTGATGAATTGAAACCCATTATCATCCAGTTCTTCCGTAGCGCAATATATACATACTTTGTTGTAGTTTAATGTAATATGTAACTTAAAAATACTTGCAAACGGATCTTTTTGGTTGCACATAAACTTAAAAAAATGTTTGAAGATACACCGTATTTTTTTATATATTAATCGTATCAGTAACATATTGTCACAGTGGAACACCATCAAAATATTAGTTTTAGACGTACACATCATTAGAATTCATTAGTTTTTCGTGTCACGTCCTCTAAAACTACAACTTACGACCTCTTAAGTTAAGTACATCGATACCACTGCGTCCTAGCGACGATGGAAGGTAAGCTTCAAGCTTGAATTTAAATATTTCATACATTGAACAGGATGGCCGAGCCATTGTCGTCTGACGACGTCTGTTGAGACAAGTGCAGTCGATCCTTATGGTGGATCTCAGTGGATCTGTCGGGGATTCAGTTGATACATTGTGACGGATATCCTGCGCATAAGCAACCGCATTTGGTAACTATTTATCATTATTCAATAATAAATATGACACAGCAGGCAAACCTGAACCGCCATTACAGAACTTTTGTCACATCGTAATTAAAATTGTCGAGTCATAAAGAATTTGTAAATACATGCATGCCAGTACCGAAGTTACTTACGAAGATTATAAGGTAATATTCAGTACTAGCTTACTTAAATAATAATAATAATAATAATAATAAATAGATTTAGACGTCAGTTTACACACGGCCATCTGACCCCAAACTAAGGGTTAGCTTGTACTATGGTGATCAGACAACTGATAAACATA
>DWKC01000611.1:0-12122 GCA_018249195.1 Racta chiria
AACCAGTTTCGTTCAGAGTCCTAGCTTAACCACAAATCTGTATTCTTGTGCTTCGACAAAACCAGTTTCGTTCAGAGTCCTAGCTTAACCACAAATCTGTATTCACTCGAAATCACTACTAAAATACAAATTTAAACTATTTTTCTCATAAATGTTCAATAATTCTCAAATAAAATTACTAACTAACACAGTATTCATATCGACGCCAATAAACGCAATGTTGTGTGATGACACAGATGACGTCAGATGTGACGTCACGTTTCGTTTCGACCATTGGTGACGCGTTCTCAAAGTTTAATGTCCCTACCTTATTTTACACTTTATGTATAAAGTTGTATGGGTGTGAATAACAACGAAATAAAAAAAAATACGATATTAATCAAAAAATATTTGAGACAAATTTAAACTTTATGCATATTCCCTATTATGTAATTGCCCGATAAATAATGGCTTACACGCATACCTCAGCAATTATTACAGGCAATTAATTACAGGATTAGTATATATAAATAGCCAACCTTCGAACAAATAGGTATATTTATCTATCACCCACGGTCGGGAATCGAATCCGGGGCCCCTCGCACCGCTAGCTGACTTTGCGACATGATAAGCACAATCAATTATTAGTTGTGTTAAGAGAATGATTTTAAAACAAAACATTTTTCTAACTATCTTATTGTGTACCCTAATTTAGTTATTTATTATCTATTAATATCTGTTAGTGTTTTTCCATAAGATGCTTCCATGACATGTTTGTAATATAACCCATCACTCAATGAAGGAAATTTTCCAGTTATGTAAATGACTTGACGACATTAAACATTATTTACAACTAGCTGTGACCGCGACTCCGTTCGAACGGAATTTGATAAGACGGGATTCTTTAAATTGTCATATTTTTGCACCGTTTTCAATAAAATATCCGTTAGTGTCAATCCATGCTTAGCAAAATACGTCAATGAAAACCGAATTCAAATTGGATAAGCCGTTTCTGAGATAAGCGCGAACAAAAGACCATATAAATTGACAAAAAATCTAAAAATGGTGGTTTTGCGTTCTGTTCCTTACTATAAACCCCCTCTAAAAGTTGGTTCCATATATCATCCATGTACAAACAGCGATCACTTACAGGTTTATTATATATATGAATGATTATGATAATTATAACCTTAATAATGTTTTATTGCATTCTTTCTTTTTTTTCTTAGCTGCATTTTTTTTTAAGTTTTCTCTAATTTAACGGCGTAGGTACCTATAGATTTCATATAAGTAGTTTTTATGGGGTCATAGCGACCCAGAAACACAGTTTTTTGTTTTCTTGGGATGGTTTTCCTAACCGGACTGCTAGTCAATTTTCTCCGTTATTATTTGATTAACAATTGAACAACTGAACGGCCTAATTTTTGAAGTGTTTGTAACTACTAATTTATAATATACAATCCTAATATACTAGATATTTATCCTTAGCATATAGTCAATTTATTGTTCTAGTTACAAAAGCGCGAAGCACGACAATGTTTAGAAGTTATACAAATTCATCAATAGATGGCGCTGGATGTACGTATATTCGCTAAGTGGGTTCACAGTTGGTATACCTATTTTGTCTTTTCAAAATAAACATCATAAAAATAAACATACTTCATGAGAGTTATTAAAATAAATAATCATTGATTTAGTACTAACAATCAAATAACTTTAGGAAACAAAACGTGGAATTACGAATACGACTTATTTTTTGTGAACAATTATGGAACTGAAAATAATTTATACAATTTTATAATACAATTAGTCTAAATTATAATTTAAATTTCTACAGATATTTAACTTGAAAAATAGAAGAAAATAAAAACTTAGCAGAGCGTGGTTTCGATCCACGGACCTCTGGGTTATGGGCCCAGCACGCTTCCACTGCGCCACTCTGCTGTTGGACTGAGTGTTGAAATTTTAGTAATGATACTTCAATTACGTTTTACTTTTATTCAATACTATGACATGTCATTTTTTTATTATGTTTTATTAACATACCATACTGAAATTTATTAATCTTATGAATCAATCTTGCGAATTGAATAAAAACGTCCTACTCTTCTAATCCATCTTATCTGATTTTACCATGATAAGCATGACCTGATACCTGACACATTCAAGTTTGGCTTTAAACGAAGTGTAACAGACATGAAATGGAACACGGGCATAAGTTCACTTAAGAAAAGAATAAACAAACTTCTACTACATTGCTAAAATTTTTAAGCATTTTACAATTTTTTTTAAACGCCTCTACCTACTTTAAAGTTATTATAATGAATGTAAGTATTGTAGGTAGGTAGGAGGGTGTGTAAAAAAGCTTGGTTATTGTATAGTAGCGAGCGGGTGTTGACGTGCTTATTAACGGAGAAAATTGAAAATTGACTTCGGCGGATGATTGGCAAGGGAATATTAGCTGATGTTGGCTGGATGCAATTTTCCCGCGTCTTTGTTTGCGTTTTAAAAAAGAAAACACGTGCGTGACGTTGATCCATCATTTTCGCGCGCTAGCAATAAATAGGAAAGTATTTTTAGTCTGTATTAAGTCGCGTGGATGATGATTGGAAATGTGCAGTCTTTTGTTTATTTTAGTTTAAAATATCTTTGGAATATTTTTTATATGGTTTGTAAAACCCTCATGTTTTTATTACGATTTCGTTTATTGAAAGGATTAACACATAGGTAGATATAGGTACATTAATAATATTTGTCAAAAACAGTAGACACCGTGTTTGGTAAGTTTTTCACTGGCTATCGATTTAGTGATATTTCATTGACGCTATAGACAAAATGTATCAGAAAGTAGAACGTAAATTTACACCTCTATACTTACAGCGTTATCTTCCTAGCACAATTCAAGATATTTTAGCAAAAATAAATTTAAAAAACGTGACGTTACGTTAGAACGTATACTCGGTACTACTACAAGTTGCATGAAGAAAATAAATAGAATCTTCGGATAAGTAATTTTTAAATATGTTTTACATTCGATTGCTTATAGTATAACGGCTCACATGCGATGCGATGCGAGCGCGACAGCAGCGCCCCTGGCGGCGCGGCGCGGGCCCAGCTGCCTCGCGTCTCCCTATTACACCTTTATTATTGTCGCGATATTTCCAATATTTTCACCATCTCATTACTCGACGCGTTGACGGCGCTAATCCGCCGGGAGACGCGCCTTAATGGAGGTGATCATGTGTCCTAACGCGTAACGTATTGAAACATGACGTATTGCCTCCACCTCTGGGATTTGAGCCTTAATAAACGAAAAAAAAACAGCAGACGGAGCGTATCTCGCAATAATTTCTGGAACGACAGCCCAATGATAAATCAAGGCGACTGAGAAGAAATGCCAATAAATATAGCGCCGAAATCCAATAATTACGAACCAATGAGCCGGCCGGCCACAAATCAACGCGGACGGACGCGCATACTAATGTCTTATCCTAACATCAGATTAAAAACATCAATACTTGTCAATAGAGGTCGCCTCCCACGTAATTATACCCAAGAATATCCCGGGGAGGCTCAGAGACCGACCGAAAAGGATTAACGTATATCAAGTCGGTTATAATTGAAGGAATCGATTAAATGAAGAGTATTAATTGGTGATGCGCCCGCGCAGGCGATGCGATCGCGATGGCCGCTGTAATGTAATATCCGAGTCACGTGGACGCTACGTGCATTCCACATATTTGTCCAATGATTAGTTTGCAATCTATTTTCCCGTTGACTCGTGTGAGAATGTGTGATCGCCTTCGGTGGGGTTGCAGTGTATCGCTCGTTTATTAAGGTTTCTCAACAGTTGAAAAAGCATACATGTGCCTTGATACAATATTATCACGACACTGTACATGCAATAAGGATTTTTTTTAAATTCTAGATCGTTGCGGACTTACGGCCGAAGCAAGATTACTTCTTAGGGTTAAACGGTAAAACATGCTTCCATCGAAACGTGTATCGAGACCTACGTTTACCCATTTTCGTTCGTCGGTATGATTATCTATGCGTCAATAACTTTTAATTCGTAGCGTTTTGCAAAACACCGTTCGCGATTAACACGGTTAATTCGCAATTTAAAAACCGAACAAACAAATGTATGTAAATTGCGCAACTCCATGTAAAAGCCGACGATAACCTCTGCAAGGTGAGGACGGCCGGCTCCGTTTTAAAATCGACTCTAGTTCAACAGCATTGGGTACGGAGGGGTGTATCGACGTTCCCGAAGTGAACTCGAAACAAGCACGTTCAGAAACTGCTTACACGAATTAGCGCATCAAAACGGGCGCAGGGGGCGAAATTAGAAAACTCTGCCTCCCCGCCACCCCGCGGTCGTTCCGCACGTCATAAACTGACAATTTACGATAACGCCGGGATTAGCCTGTTTGTCTGTTATGCATTCGAGTAGGAGAGGAGTGGAGGAGTGGCGGAGGGTAAGGTGCGGAATTGTTTGGCATTTGCATGCGCAGCCAATCGACAGATTGAGCAGCTCCGCGGCTTCCGAGGTGAGGACTCGTGCTCTTGGAGAGAGACACATTTCAATCTACATGGAATTATATCTACTATATTATTTGGTTAAGGTTTAGGTACACCCTAGAATAAATATGCGGTCGTTTAACTATGGGAGCTGAAGATATTAAACAATAGTTTGTTTCACTCGGTGAACTTCACGTTTAAGTCTAATTTTCTTGGCCAAATTGATAATTCAAAAGTGACAATTTAATTCGATCTTAAATATCGATTAAGGCATAACTCATTTCACATTTTAAGCCAATTAATTGTATTATTTTTAAGAATAACCGTTATCAAAATGTGTTTGTTGTTGACCTATAAAACATTTATGATCGGAATGCTACTCCAGAGCGCCCCAAACATACATCTATGAATTGAAATGTCAGAATTTTATCGTAAAATTTAATACCGGCCGTGTTAAAGCTCCAGTCTCTATGTAGAGTCATTAAGCTAACACGGCGTCCATGGCTCATACGCTACCCCATAAAAATTTACTATGGCCACCCCTTTCCGGAGCCTCGTACATTACGAGTTTTCTATGTTAGTTAACGGTCTTAATAAGAACTGCACTGAATATAATAAAGGGAATAGCTACGATTAGCTACTACGTTTATTATGACTATGATAGAAAATGTTTATTTTTTAGCATCAAAAGATTATTGGCCCACTACTGAGTACGGGTCTCACCTCACACTGAGGAGGCCTACAGCATACTCCACCACGCTGCTCCAGTGCGGATTGGTAGAAAGATAGGTGGTCAACCAAAGTGTCGGAAGTTTTTAAGCCGCCCAAAGACCTCCGACATAGCTTAACGATTGCTATCTAACGATAACAACTGATGGCTTTACGTGCTCTCCGAAACAATATTTGTTCTGTAGAAAATGTTTATAAAAAAGTGACTTTTATGGAAATAGACGAGCTACCATCACACTGGCGCAGGGTGGTGTAGTATGCTTTAGGCCTCCTCAGACAAGACCCTTGCTCGTCACGGATACCATTCATACCAAAGACATCACCGATACGTTGCAAGCCAATTATGAGGAACTGGCTTTTTACGGTCCTCTTAAAGAAAGGCTTGTTGAGGTCGAAGATATTATAATATGTATATTAACATTTAACATGGTTATATTCTAAATATTCGACGTTCATAAGTGAATTGAAAATACCGACATGAAATAAACGATTGATTTGATTTGATTTGACATAACTAAATCGCTTGAAAATAATAAAAACGTGGAAAAGTAAAATATAATTCTTTGAATATTATTTATATATTATCATATGGCATATACTTCTTCCCTCGTACTTGCCAGCCTATATATTATTATTATTAATATACCATATATCATATAATATATTCAAAAGTTCACCGAACCCCTTATTTTTGAATCTCTAACACTACACCACTTTAAAATATATTTATCTGTTTCTATATTTAAATTCAATTAGGTTTTTTACAGGCTTTCAAAGTTTGTCGTGTAATAGAAACATATATCGAAGCACTTATAAACAATACAAAAATATGTATACATTTTGAATAATATGTGCAAACAATAAAAATGTAAAAGAATAATGTTACAAAATATCAGATTGAGTATTAGCTAAGAAATAGTCAAGACCTTATTTTCATAACTCAAATCAGCTCAATTTCTGCATATATTTGGATCCAGATTGAAAGATCTCCTAACTAGATTAGCTTTTTTGCTATCCAGGCCGTTTGTATATAAAAGCTTCTACACAGTTGTCATAATACTGCATATATTTTCTTCTCAAATAGTTTTTTTATTCTTTATGGAGGCCAACGAGCAGATGGGTCACTTGATGGTAAGTGATCAAAATCAAAATCAAAAAAATGGACAATAGAAACACCATGCCAGGGTGTTGCGAATGCGTTGCCAAAGAGGAAGAGATAGAGTCGTAAGAGAAGGTAAAAGAAAAAGAAAAGTAGTACATCAAAGAACACGAAAGAGGAAAAATTAAGAACTGATAGAAAGAATGGTGATTAAGCAGTAGAAAAAGAGAGATACTTAGCAAAGTTTACGTAAACGAGAAGATTAGAACATTCCAGTCATTAAGCGGCAGAGGGCGCCCGTGTATCATATGTAGCCCATAAAAATTAACTACGGCCACCCCCTTCCGGGTGACTCTCGAATTTCGCGTATTTTCTCAATATTTCATCGAATATTGGTCATTACTTGTACGTTAGAAGATAATCGGGCCAGAACGCTAAATGACTTTCTGTACAAACGATGCAAGTTTGGTCGCCGACCGTCGAACGTTCTCTTGCAGTTTGGTTATGATTTTTATATTCATTTTATTAAAATGTTAGCCAATCTATTTACCTTGGATACATATGTATAAAGGACTTGAAATTCTTTTTAGATTTTTAGCGGAATTAACTTTTTTTTTTATAATAATCAATACGTATGGATGGGATTCACGGTTCTATATTTCTCTACTAGATTTGACGTTCCTCATTTGTGTGCTTTTGTCGTCTTGTTTTAATTACATACTTATAAAGTTACCATCAAAATCAGTGTTGAAATAACCTTACCTTCAGCCGGGCTACCTGCTGCTGAAAAAAGGCGCACACCCGGTTTGGACCGACGAGGGATCAACTTATACCATTTTGAGGCCATTTTGGCATTTGGGGCCATGTCTTGATCAGATCTAAGTGCAAATCCACAAATGCACTGCAATTTCTTCATCGAAAAAGTGGATGGCCGCTAATTTCTTAAAGGCGAGCCGCAACCGCGTTCCGTGAATAATCGCTGCGTTAAAAGAAACCCCAGCAAATCTCGCTATTAGCATAAAAACCATCTAAACAGACCGCAGGAAGCGTCGCCTTCCTTCCGCAATATTTGTGAAAAAATTACATACTTCCGTCCGACATTTTGTCTCGAGCTCCCGACTCAAGTACCTACCCTAACGAACGTTAATTATTGCGACTCGCTAAATAATATTTCGCCTATACATACAGTTGCATTGTAATTTTTTAAAATGCTGTTTTGTGCTTAATGTTGTATACAATTAATGAATCGTTGAATGAACGAGCCCAATATAAAAGGTGTCTTCAGGGTGGTCGGGTTACTTTATATACATTAACTAAGTGCATCGTTGAAAACAATTTTATATTTCCACATTAATTTCTTTACTTTGTCGTCATTTACTGACAACGACCATTTTATTATATTTATGTCGACCGTATTGGGTTGGTACTTATGTGCATGCAACTTTTGTGCCCCTAGTACGTATGACTTACTCACAAACCAGTTTCTTGATATGAATATGTCGGTTTGATGCTGAAACTAAAAGGAATCATGCAGTAGAACATAATGTGAGTCGTTGATGACTATGGAGCATATTTTACCTACCCAAATTAGATCAAACTATATTTTATTTAACTGTTTATTTTTCAAACTGCATTGGATGGGGAGTGTTTTCTGCTCTTTAAGTGAGTAACTGTTATTAAGAAATAATTTCATAAACAAAACGGGTAAATTTTGTGGGGTTATTGGAATTAGTATAGAGGGCGCGAGTGGCTGGTCGTTCAGCCGACAGATAGCAGACCCACCACACCGTTAAATTCTGATATTACGCCGGCACACCGCCGCGCGCGACCCAGACATCTGTTCGGATTCGCAATAAACGTAGACGGCGGCAGAAACATAGAATTTTATCACGGCCCTGTCCATCATAAAGCATCCCTCGCCGGGGAGAGCCGCATAAAAGTTTACAGGCATTCGGCTAATAAATCGTGTCAAATAAATAAGTGTTGAGTCGGTCGGCGGCATATTGATTCGTCATGTGCCGCCTTGGAGCGGGGCGCGGAGGCCGGGGGACGGGGCCGGGTGGTCATAAAGGTGCGTAATGGCCGCCGTCGGAAGACAGCGCAGTGGCGCGCATCGATTAGCGTTCGCCGAGTCGCCGCGGCCGAAGCGCCAGCCGCCGACGCAACGGATTCACTCGTCTTCACTTCCACCTCGACCCACTCTGGCACTGCCCCTCCGTCAACGAATCATCACATAAAAAAACATTTCGTACTGAACCGAACTCATCGTGCAATAACGTTCACTTATTTATCACTACCGAACATCACTGTTGCCCGCTAGATGGCGTTAGCTGCACCGCATTAAAAATTAGCAACATCGTAGCAGCTAATGTGCATGTTTATGAAAGGTGCATAAAATATTGCACATTGTGATGAAGCGGCGATACTGTCCGCCTTAGTTAATAAGTGCCGTAAATCATAACGCAAGCCAGCGCAAGTGTTTCGAAATATAACCTGTCAATATTGTAAATAGCCGCGCATAATACTATTTCTGCGGTAAGGTGAGCAGCGGCTCTAAGAATATTCAAGTCTACGAGTTCTACGACTTCATCATCGAAATGGGACAAAAGGTTTAACAATTTAGAGCGCAGAGTTCTTTTGTTAATTTGTGAGCGCTTGGAACTCTACTACGATGGTTTATGGCCTGTGCCTATTGTATATATATTGTAGTGCCTGCAAAGCAAAGGGTCCCTGGCTTCGATTCCTGGCCGGGGTAACAGATGAATATTTGTTCTGTTTTTTAGCTATGCCTTGTGTCAGGGAATTCTAGAGAGGGTATGAATGTGTAACTGTATCATGAGGCGTTTATTTTTAGCAAAAAATGTATGTAGGTATATGTGTCTGCTATCTAACGATAACATCTGGGATCCTTCGATGATCGTGATACTGCCACAACTGATCCCTGTTTATGGGACATTTTTTTTCTATTTCACTTAACATTATTAACATTATGATTTATATATTAACATTATGATATATAACGATTGGTTATTATTACACGATTGATTATTACATTACAATATCAGTCCGTAGCCTGAATTGTTTTAGATTTTCAATTATACAAGCCGACTGTCCCACAGAGACTATCGTCTACAGGATGCTCCCTCTTTGATTATCCTCGACGTACCGATAACTTTACAATTACAAACAGTTCAATATTGTTAAATCGTTACATATAATTGTTATTAGTGTAATCGATAATAAACTTTTAGGTACTTCAAAAAAAAAATAAGAAACCAGTTCAGAAGACCTCAAAAGAACCAGATATTTTTAATTATTTAACAATTTTATGTTAAAGTTTCAAATCCAATTTTTTTTAATTACTTTTATTCGTTATTTTAGTTTAAATTAAAGCAACTTTTTTAAAGGTAATTTTGTTATTTTTCATCGACACTAGAATTTTATCAAGGTATTATTGTATGGGTAAACGATATACTTTTTACATCATACCTATAGCTCGTAACAACAAGCCCGGCCGTGACATGTTTTGGTCCATACCCAAAATCCAATGCACTGATTTTGATAAAATTGTTACTGTTCTCGAAGTTGGAGTCAATGCAGTCGAATACAAAAAGAATGGTCAAAACTCGATGAGTAGTTCTAGAAATAGGTACTCGTAGACAAACAGATATAGATCACAGACAAATACATACATAAAGAAAAAAAATGTATTCTGGTTTGGAAGGCCGGCCTAATAGACTACGTTTATGTGAAAATTGTAATGTTTTAACAATATCACTTAAATATACCTACGAGTTGAATTGATAAGCTTCGTTTTTGAAGTCCGATAAATTAACATCAAATGGACCTTTTGAAAACTTTAAGTTTATAAGTATTTTCTCATAATTTTGTACGACTCGTATAAAATTTGTAACTAATGTATAATAAATAACACTTATATGTATAAGTTATATTTATGAAGAGCCGATGTCCTGCAGCGGACGGGTCTTGAGTCTGTTGATTTCGTTAATGGACATGTAACGAACTTAAAAACACAACATATTTGGTATTTTGATACAGGTAAAATTCCATGAATAAAAACAAATAAAATGAAAACTTAAGCCTAATAAATATCCGTAAGAAGCGAGATCGTGTAGATATTCGCGATGTGGTCGAGATATATTCAGATGTGTTATTGATTAATCGTTTCAACTTAATTGCTCGCATCGGGCATCCTGTGCGCGGCCAGGACTCGAACGCCAGACCCCGACTTATTGCCCGTGTGTTCGGACGTTGATTAAAATCTCTCACTACATTCACACAAAGCCTTACTTTGATATATGTATAAATCTTATGAAACGTCTGCTACGACCCGACGACCTAAGCGTACGGCGAACGAATATCGACCGTACAATTGAAGGTATTAGGCGCTAATTAGGGAATCCGAGCGGGCGCGCCTGCCTACCACCTGTCAAGTGATATATTGGCTTTAAATAACATATCTTATTTATGTTGAATCGGAAACAAAATGTATAAAAAGGTTTTATTATAAATAATCGAGCGAGTCGAGTGGGAGGACGACTAAATTTGTACTCAGCCTTGTAATACAACTTATTGTCGGTGCGTGCGTCTGTTGCTAGCCAGCTGTAGATAAATTGAAGCAGATAGTGTTTCTTTCTCTGCCCAATAAGCGATCGTAGCGTTTGTAGCGCAACTATCGCTCGCAATAATTGTTATATATTAAACGTTGTAAATATCATTACCCGTATCCAATAATCGATCGCACATTTTGTCTGTACGCTCGTCTTTTTACGTCCGTCCGGCAAATGAGTCTATGGCGCGCCGCAACATGGATGCACTTTTAATGCTCTTAATGAATGAATTGCCGTATTTTATTTTATGACTTCACATTAGTTTGTGGTGATATTGCCTCTAAGCACCTGCGTATTTTTTTGGTCGAAACTGACCTAACGAAGATACTAATGGGTGTTGGCGATACTCTACGTATTTGTCGTACTTCTCACAAGACTATTCCCGTCGTATTTCAAAATCGATCTATAGCTACTATAAACAAAACTTCGTCTCGCTTTCAATTCGCGATATTTTTTCTATATATGTCACAACTGACAAGACAGTATCTGCGACATTCGTATTACTTATGGTGCGCTCTCACGATCATAATAAAGTACCTATCTGACATGACACTAGATTTTCTATATAACTTTTACATACATTCGAATCTATTGCTTCTTATGATCGATACTTAAAATACCCATCGAAGCACGCAATTAGAGGGAGACCAGCAAGACACCTGTTTACCACTAAATTGCAAAATTAGTTTCGAAAAATGTAAAATTCATATGTAATAGTGATGATTGTTTCATATCTTTGCATTAGGAATACTTCAAAATTCATGTTCTTCTACATCCATACAGTATATTGAGGCACTCGGTTGAAATAAAAGGAATCCATATTTGGATAATACAAATAGGGCGATATATCAACGAGCCTTCGGACGTACTGACCGCGGAACCATTAAAACCGTTCATATTTCAAAGCAGATCGAGTTTTCAGCTCCCGAGTCTATGACACACTCGCTAAATCTCTCGGAAGGCGGTCTCCCCGTCCATAAATTTTTATTTGGTAAATAAAAATAATGAAAATAATAAAGCCCCGCGCACCGGAAACATTTGTCCCGGAGCGTCCCGGGTAATCCGCCCGATGATTTATTATTAATTAGCTCATATTATATTATGAACGCACCCGTGTCTATTTTTGAACAACCTGTACCTACACTTTGCAATGATACTCAAAT